>JAQGAO010001243.1:0-25690 GCA_034697705.1 Ommatoiulus sabulosus
GCTTCGCAATATTACTAAGCGACACTCTTTTAAGGCCACCTTAAAAAGCTGGCTTTAAAGCTCTTTATGAACGGGCCGTTACCTTTTTTTTTTGGTCCAAAAAAAAAAGTTTTCCGATTTTATCGATTTTGGGCTTGTTCGATTCGTATCGACGAATAAAATCCGAAAAACGTTGAAAAAACGGCGAAAAACTAGTTTAAGTGATCGAAAAATGATTTTGAAAACGTATTTTATCTAAATTTAAATTCAATCTTTTGTTACTTTAAAGATGTTTTACGCCGTTTTATTAATGTATCTCGGAATATGGACGTCGAGACGAATCGTACAACCTTTTATTTTTGGGCAAAAATCATTATGTGCTCCACTCAGCTTCCACATTTCTCGATGTTGGTCTCATTCGATTCGTTTCGACGCCTGGAATCCGAATAAAGTTGAAATAACGACGTAAAACGAGTTTAATAGATCTAAAATGCTTTTTAAATTAAAAAAAGCATTAATGTTTGAATACCGGCTGTTCGAGAGCTGGGCACATGCTGTCCGACGTTTTAAAAATACCGCCTTATGAAGGTTCATCCATCCATAAAAACTTGCAAAGCCCCTGAAAGCACTTAAATTATGGCGCTTCAGCTAAATATGGCCATATTCAACTATACAGTGTGCTGCAAAAGTCATCCCCTTGCTTTATTAGAGTTTCGGAAGTCCGAAAAGGAGGATCCTACGGACAGGGGGAAGTCCAATTTTTTGAAAATTGAAATTTGAATGGCCCTATCGTCTACGATTGGAGACTGCAATGATGTTAAGGGGTCATTCAAAAAAGGTGCCTGCAAATGAGGAAGGGGAGGGCCGGAAAGACCCTATGGACGTTCAGTTGAAAAAAAACTTGCTGTGCAACAAAACAGCTCTACTAACACCTTATTTACAGTAATTGTTACCATTTTATTGCTGCTGCTGTTGTACGGTATATTTTTATAAAGATTTAATTGGGAATATACTGTTATCCAAATTGTATGCCCAATTACCCACTGCTCATTTTTTTAACTCCACAATTCTACCTAACATAAACATTTAAATGAAGTCATAAAATGACAACTCATTTTTATGAACTACACGAGTAAATAATAGAGGTAAAATAAAAAATATTATTGAAGTTTACTATAAAATGTATGCATTTTTCATTTTAATCAAAACCTGTTTACAACACAGTTTACAACATAAAAATTGCCCAAACTTTAAAGCATGAATTTATTTACATAGAGCAGAACAACTGATTCTTATGAGGTACTTTAGTAAAAAAAAGCTGTCGAAAATAACTTCATTAATCATGACATTTTTAAATAGAAAACGTCTCGATTAGCAACTATATATCTTAAATTGACTATCAGATCCACCACTGAGAATATATTGTGGATTCGACCAATCACAGCACAAAATCTGCTGATTATGCCCGGTTAGATCATACAGGGGTGCTTTAGGGCTGAAAATATAAGTAAAAAGTAAATTGTTATAACACAATATGCAAACGTTAATTTGCTTTATGAAAAACAAGTTTACCTCCTAATATCCCATTGTTTCAGTTTATTGTCATGAGATCCAGAAATGAATTGCTGTTCATGGGTTTTAGACCACTGCAAACAGCTGACCCATGCAGTGTGAGAGGTAAAAGCACACTTCAGTGCACTGCCACCTTTAGCTCTAGGATCCCACATCCTTATGTGAGGGTCTGCAGAGGCAGAAATCAACAGTCTATTCAAAGGTGAATAGGACAAATCAAAAAAGTTTTTATTTCCAACCTAATAAAGAGAAGAAAACAAAACAATTGCTATAACAAAAGCATATAAATTATTGCAAGGTTAATGATTTCTAGATACACAAATTACCATTTGATCTTTTACACCACCCAACTCTACATTCCATATCCTTATCGTATGATCCCAAGATGATGTCATTATCTCATCTTTTTCAGTCCACAGCACAGAGGAAACTGCTTCGGTATGGCCAGAAAGAGTCGTAACAGGCGCCTAAACAAAGTTATTTTTAAACGTAATTAACACTAATAAAAGTAGGATCATTCAACTATATGAGTTTACACCATTCGATCTCTTGTTAAATAATTATGTATTATCATTTAGCAAAGCAGTTTTGTCCTTAGCATATAAACAAGGCTCTAGTAGCAAAACTTCAGTGAATTCAATTAGACAAGGACAATTTTAGTTCTTGACTATCCATTTCCACATGGATCAGAATTTCCAAACTTGTAAATATTTTGATTTCAACCTTGCTCAAGGTACTTGCTCCATGTTCAGTTTTTAGTTTCTTGTGCGCTTGTCTGCATTCCTCTCTTATTGCACCCAATTCACCTGGCACAGTAGACCAAATATGAACCATTTTATCAAAGGAACCTGTAGCCATCTATAAAAAACAAACCATTACCACCTGATACCTGATACCACATCCTGATATTACTTTTATACAAGCAAATATGTTAAAAAAAATAATTGTTCATTACCATAGTCTGATCAGGGTTTACAGAAATGCTCTCCACACTCCGTTGATGTCCTTGACACACACTCATGCATTCCACAGAGTTAAGGTCAGAATTCCATGTCCAAATCATGGCATTTTGATCATGAGATGCACTTATGAATGAAGACACTGGCCCTTCTGAAAATCAACAATTGATAATTCTGGTACTTCAAAAGCAAACGGCTGACTATGCAAAATGCATACCATGTTTCATCCAGCAGATTGCTTTGACGGCACCCAAATGACCTGGAATGGTCAAACGTTTGGCGCCACCTTTGCCAAAGATATGTATCGTACCGTCATAGCATGCTGTCAGGAACCTAATGCAAATGAAACAATTTTCATTTAGTAAAAAATTGTATCATAATTACCTAAAATAGTTGGTAAATTATACGTACCAATTTTCAGAACCATGAACATCACTGACCCAGTCATCATGATTAAGGCTATCTTCAGGAGAAGGTGCTGGATGCTTTTCTACATATTCAACATCAATAACAGATTCCTGAAATTGCAAATAACGCATATGTCAAATATGCATGATGATAGTCACATGATTGAAATTTTTCGTTTTTATTATTCACTTACCGTAGAACCATCCAGCTGCTCTAAATGCTTTTCCAAGGGTACTCGCAAAAATTCATTCCCGATTAGAAAGTCAAACTCAACTGAGTTCCATTCAGTATCATTTTCTAAGTTTAAATTGAAAACAAAATGAGCTGTTTGTTATGGATTTCCCATAGGGGCGTTCATATGGTAACACGTATTCCGTGGTTTTATCAGGGTCGGGAGATGGGTTAATAAAATAAAATATCATAATGTACCTGCCAATAAGCTGTTAATTAAAACTCCGAGATCAGTAGTTTCAACATTTGATGGAACACTAAATGGGTAATTTGGCACAGAATATCTGAAAGAGAAGGGGAAAATTGTTTATAGATATTCTCGAGGCATGGCAATTAGGCCTAAATGCCACATGGTCTCCCAAACACATGGGGTACTTGCATACCTATTACTATTAAAATGTGGTTATAAGATCAATGCTTAGCTCAATTATTGCAAAATTCAAGACTTACTTTTGTTGTTTCGTATAAAATCGAACTTCTATTTGGTTAGCCATGGTTCCAAAGATCTACCACAGTATACTGTGGATCTACCAACAGTTAATGGTTCGCCGACGGCAAAATATGCAAGAATGCCACGTGACATCGCTCGAACAAGACGACGTGTGACAATAGCGTCTGCTTCTCCACATAAAACGCGTAAACCAAAATAAGGCGTTACTAATTTTTTTAAATACTGTAGGTAGCTTGCAAAAAATGGTTTCTTGCATTTTTGTATCGTAATATTCACAATACCACTTACATACCATGACATTTAGATTTCGATTATCAACGTAGGAACAAACGCTAAAAGCAAACAGCTAGGATTATAATCCACTACTAATAAACATGTACATTATATCCAATGGATAAAACAAAGTTCCCTCTATAATTTTAGCAAATAAAAGTTACTGTAAGTTAAATAAAAAATGAAAAAGAAAACTTTTCTTGTAGTTTTTTTTTGTCAGTCAAAACATGACTTAGAAACACAATATACTGTAGTCTGCATATTACAAATAAAAAAATGTACTTGCACTCCAATGTTTTACACCATCTCTCCAAGTACAACGTTATCGCTTACCCAAAATAATCCTTTACCAAAGACTGTTTGATTTGATTCCTTCACGACATTTTTTTTTAATAAAATTTTTGATTTCATGCGTGTTGTTCAAGGAAAAGAATTCTTATTGCAAAACCAACAGACGGCAACCTCAAAAACGATACATAGCAAGCCAAGCTGTTGAATGTCAAAGTTAGAATGAACTCCTCCTAGCCTACGTAGATAAATGGAAAGGTCGGGCAACTTTTATCGGGGAGTTCCCCATATGCTTACGTGACACAACGCGAATGCTTGAAGACTTAAAAATTCATCCGTACCGAAAAATTGTAATATTAAGAGTTTGTTTTAAACGAACAAATTGACATTAAAATGCATTTACAACATAAAAGACGCACAATTTAATCGAAGATTGAGAAAATCAAGTTTAACAAGGTTGTGACATGTCAAATTGTGTCCAAAAATGCTCTTCATTCTTAGCATGAAAGGTAAACCGATGTTTCAAAAATAAAAAAAAACCAAAACAATAATGATTATACCAACACACAATGCAAATGTGGACTTTGCAGGTAAGATGAACATGTCCAAACATTTACTGGTTTACAATGTAGTAAAATTGTCTAAATCAGCACATCGAAGAGCCTGTACTATAATCCTCTCATTGCCACAAATATGTGATTTGAATGATCTTCATCCAACAACTAGATTTTAAAGTAGCATAAAAATAGAGAATATTAGATAAAATTAAAAAGGCAATTTACTTGCCTATAATCAATTAACAATATCACCTTGCAATAATTGGGATTTTAAAGTATGCAAATCTGATTTCTTTCATCATTTTAATGCTGCTGGCATGGTTTTCTAAATTATGCAGTTAGCTGCATTTTGTTTTAAAATTTGAGTACTCAACATCAAGATTTCTTTTTAGTTATAAACTGCTTAATTGAACAATACTTGTTTAGCAATATCCAACATAAAATTTAAGCAGGGAGCAACATTGTTTTATGTATGTCTGCAATACCCAGATTCTTAATTAAAATATCTTTTAGAACTACAAGGACATTTTCACTAAAAAATTCACTGTTAAGCATTTCAAAGAGTCATAAACTTACCCGCAAGAGCTTCAGAAGCAAAATACTTGACATCAAAATCTTGATCTGTATTTAATTTATCCAAGCAAGGCTTTACCTGGCTTTGCAATGTACTGTATACAAAATAATATAATTAGAACACTCCACTTAGCAGTAGGACATAGAAAAGCGCAGACATTACAGCAGAGTGCCTACCTTTCATCTAAAGTTGGTCCAATTATCTGCAAGGTCTTGGCCACATTAAAACGGACATTGGCAACATTATCAGTAGCTAATCCTAATACAGTCGGCAACATCTGTTTGATAGTAATGTCAGCTCCACAAACCTCCGCAAGAAGCTAATTTGAACAAGAGTATTTAAATGATAAATGCCAGAAGCTTGACAGTGATATGCACCAAAAAAAAAGAAAAAAGAGAGGCATTCAAATTCCTACATTTATACAAAATAAGCATGTCATCCGATGAAGATAATTTGGGTTTTGGGACATGGCAACCACTTTTGGAATTACTGTTGTTGTGGCCCATTGAGCCCCAAATTTCTCAGCCAGTTTCCTGAGATTCGTAGTAGCAGCCTCACGGATAGCATATACTAAAATCGATATCAAATAAACATTTCTGGTAAACGTGCTATAAAGCATTAAAAATAAAAGGATAGACTAGACATATCAAATTTTACCATGATCCACTAGCCAAGTCATGCATAATGAATTAAGCTTTTCATCAAAAAATTCCATTCCCTGTATACAAAAAAAACCAAATTCAAATTAAGGATTTGTGCAATACACATATTTGTATTTAAAAGAGCATATGAAAACAACTAACCAGCTGACCAGCTAATAAAGGCATGTATTCGATGATTGCAAGTCTAACTCTCCATTTCGAATCTTCTGCCAACTCCACAATGGCAGGCAGCAGACTTTGTGAAAGCTGCTGAATTCCAATAACTTCATTTACACAATCTAAGTTTGAAATTATGTTCAGGCGTACTTCAGGGCATTCATCCTTTAGTTGAGACAGGAATAATGGCAGCAAATGTTCGATGGTGCTGTAATCAACACAAAGCTAACGATGAAACAACTATACAAAAACAAGTATAAATCAAATCATGTGCATGGAAATAAAAAAATCGCAGTACTTGGTTTTTCCCAAAATAGGTGATAACCCCATGATAACAGATGCCAATGCAGATTTTACATGCTGATTAGCATCAGACACCAATTCCTTGACACATGGTAATATGTTATTCATTATTACCACTTCCTGGATAGATGGCTCCAAATTCTGACAAAAGTCTAAATAATTCACATATGCAAAAGTAAATAAAAGTTTATCAAAAATATTATTTTCTACAGTTAAAAACTAAGTAGTTTATTAACCTTTCACTCTATGAGCAGCTGCAGCACGAACTTCAGCCTCACAATCTTTCAACAGGTTTTGAAATGCAGAAACTAGATCAGTCTTGGTTATGGCAAACCCAACTGCTTGTTGAAGCTAAGAAATTAGAAAAAAATGATTTTGTTGAAAACTTAATGAAAATCATTTTGAACTAAAGTCACTTTATATTAAAAATATACTACATGTAAACTAACCTCAGTAAATTTGTCAGCAACCATAAAACGCACTCTCCAAGATTTATCTTCAGCAGCTTGACGCAATGTTGGCATGACTAACTGATCAATGTCATCTGCTGCTGTCAAAAGATTCGCTATGTTCACGCATGCTTCTACTGCAAGCAGTCGCACAGAATCCTTAAATACAATTAACAATGCATGTACAGTTTTCACAGATACATCACTTCATGAAAATTACATCTCATTAAATGACTGACCTGTTCATCTTGAGACAGGTTGGCAAACAAGGGAATCAGATCAGATTTCAAAACTTCAGGCTCAGAAACTTTGGCAAACTCGCCCAATTTGGCAGCTGCTGCTCGTCTCACCATTGGGGTATCATCTTGGCAAAGATTGCGAAAATGACTAAAACCAAGGAGTGAAGATTTGAGTAAAGAACACAAATTCACTAAAGCTATAAAGTTCCACTTGTAGTCCACTTAAGGGAGACAATAGTTAAAAATTACCTTCTCAGATCAGCTTTCACAGCAGCAGGTACCCTTTGATAACACATACTAATAAGACCACATGCAGAAGTACGAGATGTAAACCAATCACCTAAACACAAAATAACACAAGGATAAATTTTCCTTTCAATACAAACAAAATCGTGAAATAAAATAGTTGTTTATGAAATTCTTGATAGTTAAATCATCAATACACGTTAGAAAGAGCTGCTTTGTTTACCTGCAGCCAATCGTTTAACTAAAGGTACAAAATATTGTTCCAGATCTGCTGAACTGTGCAACGTTGATATATTTCGCAATGATTCCACAGCTTTGTCTCGGACAACAGTTTCTTCAACTGTCGCCAGGCTTTCCAGAGGAGGCTAGAAAAAAAATAAAACGCATGCATGTGTGTCATTCGTCCCAAAATGTAATAACGAATGAATTATGAGCAAAACTGCACTAACCAGCAGAGTATAAACATAATCAGGTCCACCAACAAGCGGTGTGAAACTACCCAATTGTTCAGCCAAAGCAAGTAAGACTTCATCTTCATCATAAATAGTATCTGTGTAACAAAAATCAATGTTCAGCGACTAGTTTATCGATGCACCTGATAATTACTATAAGTTAAAATATTACCAGTCAGAAATGGAATAAGTTCGCTTCTGGTGCGCTCAACGCCCAAGGCAAGGGCAATCGTAGACAACTTTTTGATGCTGTTAAGCCGTAACTGAAAAATGTCAACAAATTTATCATAGAGAATTAATGATTATACCATTTAATTTGTGTAGCTTTTTAAAAGAAAACAAGGCAATTCTAGATCACAACAATGATACTGATCCATGGTCGATCAAAAACCAGGGGACAGCAAAAGTCAGGGCAGTCGATCCAGGTCTCCCAATACAAATCTGACTGTTTTATGGTTCCACTAAACCTTGTACGGTTTGTCACATAGCGTGTCACAAACAATCGTTGTGCAACGCTTTCGATCCCACACATTCTGAAGCTTCCCTACTTCGACTACGTATTTAGCTATACAATGCATTATTTACAGTAACCAGTAGTGTGACAAGCAAACGGCAGGGTGGGTCTATTGATTTTTAAAATCTAAAATAAATCTTGCATTTCGGACCTGTTAGGCCTAATTACTACCTTGGTTTACTTCATGATATTTCACAGGATAATGATAATGGTTAACCAAGTCATGAAATTATGACTTATCTTCATTTTACCTGAACATCCTCATTTCTTAATTCATCGATTAAAACAGCAATTGGATATAAGGAATCATCGGCAACATTCTCCCCGGACGCCATTTTCACACCTCGCTTTGACGTCTGAGCGACAAAAGTAAGCCGAAAGATGATGAGTAAGCCGAAGCAGCTAGCCGGTGAGTAAGCCGACGTTGAACCAAATCACGCGCGTAATTCAAACGCAAACGAGAGGGGAAATCCCTAATATTTCTCCATGTATTCAAAACAATGGAGTTTTCCCGTTATACAATGACTGTAACCCATAAAATACATTACTATAACATTGAACAACAATGTGTTATTTGTATCAAAGGTTACCTTTAATCTTACTTTTAGAAGTACGGAATAAATTGTCAGTAATATTCATTTTTTAATTGTTAGCATACATCACACACCTAATGATAAACAATTTTAAAGACGCTGATTTATACTGTCACCAGCTGCAGTAAACGTTTAGGTCAGTTATATTCTGTTTCAGAAAACGCAATAAAAATAGCTACTAGAGGTTAAGTTTTTATGCTGTTACATTTTATCTGTTGCATTTAAGAAAGTTTGAATAATGACGATGATTGTTGCAATACGGCCAAACCTCGGACGGTAAGATTAACTCCACGATACCGACAACATTTGTTCGTTTAAACCGTAGTTCGCATTATTAGAAGTCAGAAAATGGCATATTTCAATACAAGAACTAAGTGTTCAGAAATTCACCGTGTGCATTACACAATCTCTCAAAGGTCGTACTATCAATATTTCGTATTAAGCGAGTTCGTCGTAATGAGATTTTCAACTGTATACTCCGAAAATGAGATAAAAATATATGCGCAAACGGTTTGCGAAACGTACTGCTGCATAAAACATGGGTGGTTCTATATCATTAGCTAAAACAAACTATTACTGCCTTCTTATCGTTCGTTTGTCATCTACCAAAACAGAGCTAAAAAAAAGGAGCACACTCATTCGAAATTAAAAGCCATTTGTTTTTATTACCAACAACGTTTGGTCCAGACTTTTCATCCGAACTTGTGACTTTCCCACACACAATAAATATCCCTGACATTTCCTGATATTTCAAACAAGCCAGAAACCTTGCAATGACACTAACCCAATCAAATATCGCGTAATATTAACAATAAAATATAATCATTGCAGTCATAAAAGTCGAAAAAAATCGACATTAAAACTCACGAAAACAACGCAGAAATTTTCCGCTGAACACCTCACATACACACCCTGAAGAAGGTCAACTGTTAATAGACAGGGGATCGCTGTGTTTTACAGAATAGTAGTGTGTGACCCACGTGCTCTCGCCCATGTAAGAATGACCACTGTCCAGCAGAAGTCATCACTCATTCTTCCAGCAAGCAAAACAGCCTTTGTACTGACAACGGAAAAGCAGAACTTCGGTAACACTGCAATTTTACTGAAGATGCAAAACCAGTAAAACTGCACAACTGTATACTTGTGTGATTTTACGAAACAAAAAGGAACAATTTCACTGATGCAGTGCAGTAAAACTCCACACGTTCATTTTCAGTTATATGAAAACGAAACCCCACATTTTAACCGCAGGGTTACTGAAGTTGTAACCACAATAACCTAAAACCCAAGTGACCGAATTTTCCAAATAATCATTTAACGGAAATCTGGCCATAGCGGCGCTACTCTGATGCTTTTAATCAACCCAAAAGCTTCCGACCGACACTCAAACGTACATGTACATTCCTCCTTTCAACACTTTTTTTGCTTATTTGGAAGCTATTTCCAATCAAGAAAATTATTAGAATTAATTAAAACGTCAGATAGATGTAGATAAAAAGTTCAGAATTTTGCTAGAAAGATTTTCAAGATATTGCTGGATTCACATCGAATTAGTTGTAACGACCTTCCCAAACGGTTTCGGGCATCAGCGATTACACCGAATGCTTCGAGCCTCGACAATCTTGGTTGACCCACAGCTTCATCATAAAACAGATGACCTGGGTCCGGCATAGGTTGGCGGCAACTGGGCATTGATCCTCTCCCTGGCCTGGGCCTGCTGAACGTTGCTGCGATACCTGTCCACACACACCTTGCGCTTCAGGTTGGACTCGACGGCGATGTCCACCAAGTTCGTTCCCAGGAAGAAGTCCGCGGCCACCACGTTGGCCTCGTTCCACCAGAGGTCCCGGCACCACTCCGTCACGTTGTGGTTCACGGTGTCGGCCGCGATGCGCAGACTAGAGTTGGTGAAGAGGACGTCGGAGGTCGTGGGGGTGAACTCGATCATGGCGGACCAGATGTCGATGCGCCCGCTGTCCATGTACCCTTGCATGTAATTCCGCAGGTAGGTCAGATCCATGGTGTTGGCCCAGATCTGGGGGATGCCTCGCCACAAGTTCACGCCGTTCTGCAGGGCCGAGTCACCATAAGCCACGATGACGCGTTTGCCGGAACGCCACATGGCGTCCAGCGTGACGTCGTAGCCCACGGACGGGCTGAGCATGTACTCACCCAGCTCTTGGTTGAGGTAGGCGATCAGCTCCAGGTGACGCTCGATGCGGTTGGTGAAGCCCACGGGGAATTGATGGATGTCCAGCAACAGAATCTCATGCGTGGAGTTCAGGAAGCGCTTGAACATGTCGATGGCCGTGGCCAAGGGGCGCACCCGGACGAAGCTGTGGTTGATCCAGAACTTCTCGGGCGTCTCGCTGTAGTAGGCGATGCGCAGGTCAAAGCTCCGGATGCCGTACATCATCTGCTCCCAGAAGTTCTCCTCTTGGGTGATGGTCCAGCGCACGAAGATGTTGTCCGACTCGCTGCCGTTGTAGTAGGAGTAGCTTCCGGCGTCGTGCGTGCCAGGGATCATGAGCTGGCGGAACATGAGAGGAGCAATCTCGTTCCTCGTCTCCCACATCCAGTCTGGTTGGGTCTTCACGCAGTCCACCGCGATCGTACTTCCTGTCCGCACGTAGCCAATCCAGTAGCCCAGACACTGGCGTTGCATCGGCATGTCGTCCAATGCCAGCCTCGGAAACATCACCGAGGTCCGGTAAAGGCCTTCCGGATGATCGGTCGCCATCACCCTCTCCAGTGGATCGATGGGGTTGTTGGTTGGATCGTGATCGAACAACCCTACCTGCGAATGACACACGACATTTACGTTAATTCGCAATTCCACGATTCGTGGAAATGTATCAAAGGCTGATTCTTTTAAATTAAATCTGTAGCATCACGTGACCTTTAATTCCTAAAAAAATAGTTTAGATTTGTTACAAATTTAATTTAACAATGATGCATAAAGTCGATCGTGGCTGACGTAGGCGCATTCTCCTGAAAATGGGCTCGACTCCCCTTACCATATGGCATTTGGTTACTGATTTTATAAGGTACCGAGTTGAATTGAATTGAATTCTGTTGGCGAAATCCCCCCGGCGACGCGCTTTTTGCTCGATGACTCCATGAAATGGTCCCGTGATACAGACTCTGACGTGAATTTGCACAAGGTAGATAAACGGTATTATAGGAGTTTGAAATTTTGGCCACTGGCAATAGAACTTAAAAATGAGTTTTGATTAAAAACTGAAGCCTACGTGCAATTTCCGGGACAGAAATTCGCGCAATATTTATCCTGCATCAGAATAGGAAAATTTAAATAAGAAAATTGAATAGAAATAAAAATAAATTCAAATCTGTTTTCTCAGTAATAAAAAAACCTCCAATGACAACTTTGTGGAATAACTCGAATGGTCGCCGGACGTCCAGCTGACGAGTGTTTTGAAACTGATGGTACAATGTATAGCATGCATACAGAATGCAAATAGATGTATTATGATGCATGCCATTTAGTCAAGAGTTTAATGCACCATCCATTAATCTAGAAATCAACAGCTTAATAAAGGAAGCAAAACACCATGACGCAAAGTGTATCCTGTCTTGCTTCTCACATTTTCTGGCCTAATTTATTCCCACTTCTTTTTAAAAACTGTCCAATTCAAGCTTTCTTTCTGGAATGACTTGTTTTTAAATGCGAGATTCTGAGACTATGGACTAGTGCATTTTGGAAGAAAGTGTCCCGAGTTGAACTGTTAATTTTTTTTTTCCGTCTACAAGGGGAACCAGGAACTCGGACATGGGAAATAACAGGTAAAAATGCAAATCAAAGTTGTACTGCAATGTGAAAAGTCAATAACTGCTTAATGTGTCAAAATCCCTATACAGTTTTGAAAACTAGGCTAAAATACAATGACTCCTAAAGAAGATTACCCAGTCTCCACTTTGTGCGACATCGTTGTACCAATTCAACTCAAGCTGTCTTTGCGTGACTTCTTCCTCTCCTGTACCTTGCTGCGTAGAAGCTAGAGAGGAAATTGTCAAAAATACGCGCATCCCAGTTGCTTGGAGGATGGTTCCTGGTGGACATCCTACATGAAAAACAAACCCAAAACCTCAACCACATTTGAACTCAACAACACTTTTAACAAAAAACAAGAATAGAATGTGTATCAATCTGACTTTTTATGAAAACAATTAGTGATGTGATTACATCAAAATTAGACTGAAATAAATTGATGTATGGAAACATGTATATCATTTTGTTTTAATTCCCTGATGAATTTATCAAAGCGTGTAGTAGAAACTACAAGAATAAAAATCTTAATATCAACTCGACTGCGATGTTATTTTTATTTATTTCCAGTGTTTATAGTTGTTGATCCAACCTGTAGTGTATGCTATGCATACATGTATTTCAACTTTATTTAAAAACAACAAAAAATATGCAATAACGGCTCAGTTCACATTTAGTTAGCTAAGAAAAAAGACGAATGAAAAACGATGAGAAAAAACTTCTGAAATCTAGGTCAAGGTTGGACTTGGGAGTTAGATAACAATTTCGTAACATAAAGCAATTACAGCGAAATACAGATAATTAAAATTAAAATTAGCGCGTGTGATAGCGTATACACGAATGTGGCAGGAATATTTCGGTTCGAATCAGTTAATTATCTTGATTACAGTCTCACACCAGGTTTTTAAAAAAATTGCACTTTGTTCTCGATTGACTTTTGAAATTTGGTACGATGTACTTGTATAGTTTCTTATAGTTTTTTCCGAACTTTTCGAAATAAAGCAAAGTGAAGTGTATTATAAAAGATAAAGTTGATTGTTTTCTAGCCACACAATTGCGCATACTGCAACACTGTTTTTTGGAAGTTTAATGCAATTCACTAAATTTGGATTTTTAACTCCCCTGTTCACAAAGCAAACAAATTATTTTTTTGTAGCCGTCACAAATTATGCACTTAACACTAGCAAAAATGTAGGTTTTAGGGAGATATATACGAGGGTATGTTGAATGTTCAGATACAGGTACTGTACCTCTAAGATAAAACCGCTTACCTGCGGCTATTTGTCTTATGGGCCGTCTTAAGTGTCTTCTGCCATGTCCGTGTGGTAATTGCGTCGAAATGGACACGCAAATTGCAACCAGAAATGCAGCGACCAGGCACCTGTTGACCACCATCTCGATTGGAGGACGAATTCAAAATCCTGTCCGTTGCTCCTACAGCTATTTTCCAGGGGGGTCTGTATGGGCAAAATTCAAGGTGAATTTAAGTTAAATTCGTTATTTATACCGTTCTCGGCACTTGATATCGTTATGAACATGATATTCAGTATCATATCAAAGATATTTCTAAGATAATCGCAAAAACTTGTATCACTGTATATGGTTACAGGCTACAGCAGGATAGCATTACATCAAATAATTTCGATTGACGCCAGAGTGACATTCCGTTTAAACCTATCCATGAATTAAGATATAGAATTTCTACACTAAATTGAAAGAAATACTACTCGTTGCTCGTATACTGTAATTACTCCTATATACAGTAGTCTAGAACGAACTTTGACGCATGAATGCATGCAACCACTCGAAGTGACCTCGCTAGCATTCAAAAAGTGACATAAGTCACGATAAAAAGAGTATCTTGCCAGAAGGAGTTTTGGTGCCTTTCCAAATTTTATCATAATTGTAAGCTTATTAGTTACGTAGGCTTATTTTGCACTGAAAAACGGCGTATTAAACCTCACATCGGAATAAGTTATACGAGTAATCATGCAGTATATACAGTAGGTTTACATATAATAGGCTACCCTTAATCATCTTATATAAATTGGAAGGGCTAGGAATGGTGTTTAGATAAAATGAAAACATAAGAAAGAACTCATTTTATCAACATTAAATGCACTGTTCCTAGGGTGTTACATCTACATTTGAATAAGCTCTAGCATACGTTTTACTCATGTTTTACTTTTCATTAAAGAATTAATTTATGAAACATGCATGACTAAAGGTTTTTCTAGAGCTGAGAGATGTAATACCCTATACGAAAGTTTTAAATTTAAAGGACATTTACTAGATTAATGCATGTTTAGAGAGGTGTAATAATGTTAAAAAATCGCAGATGTAAATATATTACGTGAGAAAACTAAAACTTATGAAAACAACCAAAACTCCAATCTAAAATGAACATTTTTGTCGTTCAGTATAGGTCTTGCAAATAGTTTCACTTTTAATTTGACAAATACCTGTAATGCATTTTTATTTTCATGACGTTCTTTTGCCCCGTATAAACATCTTAGAGAGTGATCCATACATAGCCTAATCTCTAACAAAACAAAAGAAGTTTAAAGAAACATACAAGGGTGGATTCCAGAATGTTTAAGTACCCTCGGCAGTGCATGCGATCAGTCAACGGCAAGAAAACAGAAACAACTTCATTTTTCAAGTATCAATATTTGAAATTCAAATATTAAAGCGTTATTGAAGGGCGTGCATCCGAATGAATTAAAACCCGCACGGGGCGTCAAAATGTCTTACCTTTTACAAAACTGAGTAAAGAATGACCAACACGCAATAGCAGCTCAATGGTACTTCGAGTGTAGCTTGCAAATTGATGAAAAAGTAGTCACAATGGGCATAATTTTACGAATATTTTGTCCCGTCAGTGTCGTCCCACAATGTGACACAACCACGGGCAAACAAAAAATGAATCGAAATACTATCTTACTCATGTGTCGGGTCAAGTTAAGTTAGCCAATCCATTTCAGCGGGGAAAAAAAAGCCTTTTACGACACACTGGTGAAAATTAGGACAATGTTGGCCGGCTTATATGGAGCAGTACTCCTTGATTAAATTGCACGTCGTGAAACAATAAGGACGTTGGCCTATGTGGTGAAGAGATGCGATTGAATTACCGGTATTGAAATGTCAGAATACCTAGCTCTATTCACCGCGTGTTATTGTCAGGCAAAACAAAAGGTTTTCATAGAAATCATGCAACCTGTTTTAAAAAATAAAACAGCAATTTCAAGGAAAAAAAATCACGGGTTTTCCATAGAGAATTAATTACATGTATACCTAGACTTCTCGAAACTGACCTTTAAAATAATTCAAGGGGGTTATTCTTAGAAGTTAGCCAAGACTTCAAGGCTCCCTAATTTGCTCTAATTAAATGGTACTTCAGTTGTGGAAGCCATGCGGACACCCCTACCAAAATAGGCCACTTGTTCCAATATGTGTTTGCATTGTTGAATAACATGTATTTTGTTTGAACGTAAGCAGTATCTCACATGTTCAATTAACTTGTACATCGTATACACATCTGTTCAGACACGTGCATTTTGTTGGCTTTCATTTCTCTTAAACTGCTTTCCTTGACAGAACTGACAGTTGGTACTAACCAATGTACAGCGATCCATAAACATTAACAGATTGTCTAATAAGTCAACACTGTTATGAATGAACATGACACGCTTTCGAACAATCAGTTCAGAAATTAATGAATTGCTATCGCAAGAGCAAGCAGACTTTGCATTGAGTGGCATTTGTTAGGACATACGACTGGTTCAATTATTTGCTGACACTTAATAAAATACACAATTCGTAGCTTCTGGATCCCTTGCACTTTTATTCCATTAGAATATAGGCAATTCTAGACGGAAAAGTGAGATTGGATAAAAGAAAATAATTTCTAGCTTATAATTATTGATACCTGACTTGTACTGCGCAAGTTATTATTTCAACATTGTGTTGCTTTCCGGCAATTAGTTATAGTCAATCATTTTTCACATTAAAATATCATTTCAATCAGTGATTGCATTATGTTTAAAGGGTCACATCAAATGTATTTGACAAAATTTCAATTTGTAATTTTGCTTTATGTGTCCGAAAAAACGATTAATTCAACTACATATATTCATATCATTTCAACAATTATTGAACATTTGTTTAATATACACAAATCTTCAAAGAATATGAACAAGTTTATAACAAAGTTTTTACATATAAATCCGTTTCTGAAATTAGAAATTAACACAAATGTGTAGTATACTGTATACTGTAATTGAGTGTCTATAAACTTTTAGTATAACGGTTATAATATTCAACCGGAATCAACTATACAATTGAATATCCATCATTAATTGACATGATGGATATTACCATGGAGACAGTGATAAAAGGAGCTATATTTAAATACTCATGCACCAAACTAAAATCCTTGTTATCGGTGATTAAAATCTACTTAAGTAAGAGACAACAAAGGACAAACTTCTATAAATGTATTTAATCACCTACACGTTCTTTGCTGATTGTAATCGAAAGGGATGGCGATTGTTGTGGTCTATTTTAGGAAAACAGGCGCTGAAAACCAGATTACTTCATTTAGCCCTCATTTAAATTCCCTCTCACAAGTCACCATTGCAATACAAATTATTCAGAAATGAAACTTGTTTGTGTGAGACAATGTTGAAATGTTTTGAATGCAAAAGTTTCAAACAGGTATTCGCTTAAATTCACCGAAGACTATAGGTACGAGATCGTGCGGCCCATAAGAATAAAAAAAATGCACATCCTGCACTAAAAAGCGCATAGAAAATACTAAAAAATGCGTAAAAAAGGATCATTATGTAATGCATAATGAATATTACAAAATAAACGCATAATCAAGATTATGGATCCATGCACGCAACACTTTCGGTACTAACCTAAATATGAAAGTAAGGATCGAGTAAGATACCTTTAAAATCGATTGCATATCCATTCGTTAATTTTAATTTAGCGAAATTGAAGATGACATTAAAACGAAATTTCAAATCATAATAAAAACAAACGAAAATTTCCGCAAATTTACGATGAAATTATCGATGAACTCGTGTTAATTCAATTCCGACCAGCGTAAACTGATTTTTCTTAAAACTATGAATTTTACAAACTATAAATAGAAATTACACCAAAAAAGATGCATCATTACTCACAGTTTGTCGCTGCTAACGTACTCCGAAACTGCATTAATTATGTCTGAGCTTGTCTCGAAATAGCAAACTTAGTTTCAGATTGGACAACATGTAATCAACGGCTTTCGCGTATACTGGTTTAAACCCAGTAAATAAATACAGTCCTTCCAAAGAGCCTATATAGCCAGAAACCAGGCAGGGGGCGCTGCGCTATCCTTTTTAATATATTTACACATACAATGAGAGTTTCATGCTGGCTGCTACTTCAGCACTGAGTACTTATAGCGAACACAAAGGTAAATAACCATTAATATAATAATAAGTCAGCCGCCGTGAATTCGTCAGAAAACCTTGAATGAAATGTTCCAACTAATCCTTATTTTGGGAAAAATCTCACTGAATGGCTGGCTGAAAATAAACGACAGTGTATTTTATCACGGGGTATATACACTGTACTTTATTTTTATAATCATTTTATGAAACTACACCTTGCGTGGTGCTTATTAACAAAATAGGTTGAAATGTTGCGCAAAAAAAAAAAAAAAAATGCAAAGAAGATACCTGTTGCCGATCGTTTTGCATTTATCAAGTTGAGAATTTATAGTTATATTTTTTGAGAAGTAAACTTTTTAGAATAACTTAAGCACTATCACGCTATGGGTAAGTAGGCCAACATATAAAAGTAGTTGAGCATATTAAATCATAAAAAAATTGTTAACATGTACACATTGAATTTATACCTATTTGTAAGATTAGCAGTCATTAACAGGGCAATAAACCCTATTTCAGCAATGTTCACATTTGAGGATTATTCTGTACGTAAATAACATATGCATACATGTATATAAGGGGAACATTATTTTTCCTTAAGTAGCATACATTATTTCATTTGCGTATCGTAGGTTCGAATATTATTTACATATCCCCACCCCCCTCATTTTGTAAATTATGCAAACACGAAAACAATTTATAGTGGATCTTTAATTTGGAAAGAGAAATAAAGCAACGTTTGAAGAAATTCCAAATTTATACATTTAAACAAATTAGAAAATGTAAATATCGTTCGAGCCTAGAATAAACATGGGGTTTGAGAGCAGATGTTGGAGAATAAACTGTTAATAATGAAAGTTTGAACTTTTACAAAATGGATTAATATTTAAGGGGGCGTCCATTAATTACGTGAGGCGTTTAGGGGGGGGGAGGGGGTCGAGCCGAATCTCACGTGGGGGAGAGGGGGGTCTCGGCAAATATCACGTAATTTTTTTTTCCGCAAGAAACTAAAATTGCGAGAGAACTGGGTTAAATTAAGTAAAACATGTTTCTTCACTAAAATGTGGCTAAATCCTACACAATAATATTTATCGCGGTTACGCGAACGCCACAAAGTAGCAAATTATGTTTTTTAAATGAATCCAACGCAATCAAGCACAGATTAACATATTTACACTAAAAATACGCATTCTTAAAAATCTCACGCGAGATTTTGGGGTGGGGGAGGGGGTCGAGCTAAATCTCACGACATCTCACCAGGGGGGAGGGGGCGGGGGTTGAAAAATCACCAAAAACGCCTCACGTAATTAATGGACGCCCCCTAAAATATACTGTATGTAATTTTACACTGTATATTAGATGTCTTTGCAATTAACGTTTGTTTACTTTTTATATTTTTATTTTTTAGCTTTCATTCTCGTATTGAAACATACATATTTATTATAAAATATAAAATTATCAACATATTATCTTATTAATTATCTTGTTTGTTAAATTAATTAAATACGAAAATAATTCATAGTGCATCCTAATTTGTAAAGTGAGATAAAACAACGTTTAAAAAATTCTAAATTTACTGACTTAAAAAAATTATAAAATGTATGTATTTTTGAACCTACTGTAAAATGAACGCGAGTTTTGAGAAAAAATATTGTAAAAATATTATCAAACTACTCAATATTTAAGACAATTTTTTAGTTATTGATTTTAAATTTGCATGTATTATATTTTGTTGTAACGTTTGCTCACTTTTTTAGCTTCAATTATCCTTAATTCCTGAGCTTCAAGCAAAATTATCTAATGACTAAAAATTAAAATTATACTCTTAGTTTGTTTCAGTTATTAAATAAAATACTGCGTTAAATAGTTAAAACTTACTAGGACCATAAATAACTTTTTTCCGAACTAGACACCGCACTAGAGAGTATACCTACACAATTAAGATGCAGTTAGAAAATATAATTATACTCAAATTTAAATACGTTAAAAAAATTCCAAATAATCCATATTAATTACAACGTTCTAAATACGTTTCATTACATTTGCTACGTGAAATTATTCTGAAAATGCATGCCGAAATAATTGTGTCGCAGAAAATGAATGGGTTACACTTATACTGTATTTACTTATAAATACCAAAAATGAAATCAAATATTTAAATTGAAGAAACAGGTGAAAACGTCTTTTTGTTTAAATTTACCAATATTTTCTAATACCCTAACACGCTGCTTTGCTATTTCTAGGCCAGATGATTTAAAAAAAAAGAAACGAACACGGAAACTACCTTTGGTATCAATGATAAAAATACTAAATACTAACCGAGTTATTATGTACACAAGAAATATTGTATTCTACATACAAGGATTGGAATTGATCGAGTAAACCTAAGAGGTCATAGTTAACGTTGACACAACCTGTTATCACTCAATTTTACTCTGTCATGATGCATCACCGCTATATAATTAAATTATAATTAACGATTGATTATTCAAGATGATTCTTTGTTTAAACGTGAAGCCGAAGAAATAAAATAACGGGTTCCGCCCAATGAAAACTTAAAATGCAATGCCATATTTTAAAATCCAGTTTTTAAAATGGACAGGAGTGGTCTCACATGGTACAACGCACAAAAGATCCAAGAAATATTCAAAATATTCATGTCGCTATACAGCTAAAGCTCCTTTTATACATGTACATTAGACGTACTCAGAGACAGAAGTTTTACTAGTGGCTCTTTTGACAGTCGTGTACACGTATATTTACAAAATTCAAAACTCAAGGTTATCGCTGTGCGCACGTCACGTGACTTCAAAACTGCAAAAAGTGCCATTCGTAAATCTTCTGTCTGAATACCCCTAGTTTTTAACACAAATTGCAATTAATAAACAATGAGGGGGTGAAACATTCGAGTAAATGCCGAACGATTTTAACGATTATAAAAAAATCCATACACAATGTATTGAACGTTTGGAATAAAATATATTTGAACATAACTGCATGAAATATGTACAAAAAGATATTTCAAAGAGCTTATGCACAATTTAGACATTTATATATTAAGATTTTGGAATTTCCATGATTTCTCCCTGCACTTTTCGGTTTGTCAAATATTTTACAATTTAACGAATTTGACGAAAAATTAAAAGTGACGAAACGATGGCTCCATCATCCTTTTCCCATTCCCTTTATCGCTGCACTCTTAAAAACGTCCTTCGATTATGTACAAAAATAATTTCCATTGAATTTCCATTGAAATGCAATTAGAGTACCTAACTGCTAGCTGCTCATTTCCATAAAAAAGCCACCGCATCAAGCTTTCTTTTTTTACATTTCACCGTTTTTGCGCAAACTCTCGGAAAATGGAAGTTTTTCTGCGAGATTTGCGCTGGGACATGCCCGGGATATTAATGATGCTAACTTTTTGATTACCTTGCCACGCATGCTTGCAAGGCCGGTTGAGGTCAGCGCCGACGCCACGCAGACTACCACGATCGACTTCAACAATTAACTCTTTTTCGGGATATCTGCGACCCATCTGCATAGAAAATGAACAAAAAAATGCCATCTCAAAACACCCCTGGCCTTCACAACTTGTTAAAAGTGAGGTGATCTGAAAGAGTAACTGGTTGAGATAACTTTTTATTGCTCAGAGGAAACACGACTTTCAAACGAGAACCCAGGTAGTGGAGTGTTAACGAAGTAGGCCTAAGGATGCCAAACTATCCGGAAGAAACCTTGCTGGAAGGTGCTGCAGAAATATGGATGGCCAACTGGGCTTCTTAGTCACCCATCATCAATCGACCGCTGATGCTCGATTTCCATTGGTTGACCAAGTGTTAACCTTCATCTCGAGTGGAAGTATGTCCTCAAGCGCGCGTGTTTGCTGGTCCAGCAACTCTGGCGCATGCTACATCATCCATCATGTCCTCATTTATGGGCATTGTCAAATAGATCGATTCCCGTGGATATTTTTTTACTTCCAAAGAAAAGTCATTGCTGCGAGGCCATGACAGTTGCAGTTGGCAACATTGTACGTTTTTTTTTTTATTGTTTAGTTGGTATAATTACATTACCGGGCTTAACTTCGTGCGTGTTCCATTAAAACCAGAGGCGCGATGTCAACAAAAACAAGCCATGGTACGACTTTGCATAATGGCAAATAAGCAGAATAAGTGCATGAGTGACTCGCACCAAGTTTTACGAGACAGGCAGAACGATGAGCAAAAAAAACGAAGCAGAAGCTATTGGTAATTCTCGATGATACCACCACAAATGTTTAACGAAGTAATTGTGGCTGGCGGAAACAATGGACCTTGTAAAAACAAAATTGAGCACAAGTTTTGAAATCCTGGTTTTGACTAAAAAATCTTGAAATTATGCATTCAAAAACCTTTGCTCAGGTTATGAACATTTGCTTATGAGTTCAGCCTTATACTTTCACGTGAACCCAGACAAATATCAGAATCTTACATTGTGTGCTTTCAAATAACTTTCAAGACACTTGATTCATCAGTCGATGTACATGTACAGACCAAATGTTCAGCTATTAGTTTGGAGGTCACACATATGAAAATGTGTAACATATGAGCTAGGTTACACAGTAACCAATTAGCGTGTCGATCTTTTACATGTGACTTCCCGAATGCCAAAGTACGATTTTTAAGTTCTCTCTTTCAAGAGATCAGTCAGATGTTCAATTTTACTGACTTTGGTTCTCATAGTTTTACAAAATTGGTTAGGCATTATCGTCAAGTTGATTGGTTGCTGGTGCCGACTGGCGGCATCAAGATTTATGCCAAAACTGTAGAAACATGCCTTCAGGAGCCGTAAAATTCTGTGAATTTTGTTATCTGCTATATCTTCCGTGGGTTTAACCAAGTTTAACATACTGTATGGCGAACTGGCACCATCAGGTCTACATGGATTACGCCTTTTCACTTAATCAACTAAGGCTATTTTTCAAAGTAACGAGTCCAGCAACCAATAATGAGGGCACATTATAGTATACATGTACATGTACAGTAGTTTGTTCCCTTCTTTCGTCTAACATGACTCATCAAGGTATACATGTACTGTATGAGTACACTTCTTTTTATTTATTAATTTCGTTTTCAGTTCATTAAAATGTTAGTTCAAAAAGCAGAAAACAACCCAAAAACCTCAAAGAAAACATACCGTAAAATATCCCAAAGTTTGCATACAATGCATTGGTGGAGACGGTGATTTGTCAGTACATGTACAGCAATGGGAGTATTCAAAAAGAAACTTTGCGAATCTCACCTTGGCAGCCTTGAAGTCACGTGTACAAAAAGGAATACATGTAGGCTACATGAATTCGTTTAAAAACTGGACTAACCTTGAGAGTACATTTTAAACCAATGAACGTGTCAATGTTCACCATTGCCAAAATACGATTCGCAAAGTTTCTGTTTGAGTTTATTATTTATACTTATCGAAAATTCATAATACTGTACATGTATAAGGCTATAGTCATAAAGTGCAAAATACCATGTTTCGCGAAATTATTAAAAGCAGATTTTCAGTGGAAATAAGCCGAATTATCCTAGATAATAATACAGTCCAGAGCGCCGTAAATTTTGGTGGCTTCAAATCCCGGGCAACAGAATTAAACCATCGACCTTGACACACCGGCTCTCGATGCAACGTTTCCCCACTTGATTAAACAGCTTTGATTACGGCATGCAGTATATTGCATAATGAATTCAAATAAACATTACTTTCATTTTTAAATAATTGATGCTCGTGCTGTGCGACTGATGAGTTTGCGAGAAGAACCGTATTCTTAAAGACGAAATAAAGCAATTCGCGTCATTGAAATTCTTATCACTTTACAAATGTTCGTAAGAATACTATAGTACACGTACTGTAAAATGTTCGGGATTGCATTGAAGGTTGATCAATTTCTTGTAATACTTGTAGGCTACAGAATACTTTATACATGTACAGTATGATAATTACGGATAAACATAATTAAACATACGCTACATGTATGATGTATTTAAACATTTTTAGATCTTCCTTTCACATCCAATGCATCCTCCTCGTAATAATTTAAGGTCCCAATACAATGATCACGAGTAATAATGATCTCTCTGCCAAAGGTACCATGTATACTGACTGTAGTATACAGTAGGTTAAAGAATAGAATACATGTACTGTACATGTAGATCTGACATATGAATGCATGTAAAGACAATGAGTGATACACAGTACATGATGCTAGAAGATTATGGAATCTTAGTTTTGGATGGACGACATTTCTGATGCACCAGTTAACTTCATTTTGCGAATTTGGGCGTCTGAGATAAAGCTACAGTAAGTAATAGAACTCATCTCCATTTTAGCATATGCTAGTTGTCGGACATGCAATTTGTACAATTTACAACGTGTCCTTTCAATTTTATTTTTAGGTTATGTGCATGCATGCATGCTCATAATATTCCCTCTTTATTAGAACAAAGAACCTGCGTAAGTTTGCCTATCGTGCATGTATTCCATTCCAGGCCGATGCATCTGATTGAAATCACAAAATTAACCACTTTTTTCAAGGCCACAATTCGGACATGAAAGGGTTACATTTAATAACCACGAGGAAGTTTGAATGATGATCGAGAAGCTATTTTCCTATGAAATAAGAGGGGAATAAGAGACCCCAGCCTACTGTATACTTACCATCTGCCATTTCCGAGAAACAATGTTTAGGTCGGCCCTATCAGGTCCGAAAACACGTCTCAAATCTGCATGAACTGTGAGCAAATTAATGGCAGCACACATTGGTCACTTCCTATACATACAACCCTGCCCAATTACCTCGCGTTAACAGTCGTACAGAATGACACAAATTTGAATTTCATCGGAACCGCTGACCAGGGCCAGTGCACGCAGTCGGTAATTTTAAGTTAAAGGGTAGCTACTTTAGCTTCGAGTCACGTGACCCCACACCTGGCCGAGGATAAATTCACCATTACTTTTCAGGTAACATCGACGTAGCACCGAGATGTGAATGAAAATTGGCGAAAAGATTCGCCTAGAGGAAAACACCTGAGTGGCCATGATACCAGACAAGAAAACCTGTAGCGCTTGCTGAGTGTGTGTGGGTCCTGCATCCTTTTTTTCCCAATATCATCCGATCAGAACGTTGCTGAGGTTCATAAAAAATCACCTCTCCTGGAGCTATGAATGTAATCCTCGTAGGTCTGGAAACGACTAACAGGTCGGTTATCGGAAAGTGGTAGAGGTTTCTGCCCCTTACAACGAAGGGGGTAATTGCGTCTCCAGGGATGAGGGGTTCATTCATTCGAAAAATGATCGAAGATGAGTTAATAAAGTAGCGGGGTTATTAAGGTGGTCTACAAACCCAATCCCTGAAATTCTACAATTTTAGGAATATATTTTCGTTGTAATCAGGGCTCCTCAGGATGCTTAACTTCAGGATACGTGTTTATTAAATTTTAAATTCTTCTGAAAATTTTTTAATATATTATTTTAACTGAAAAATAGATGAATTTAGGAAAAATACAAAGTCGTTGGCTGCG
>JAQGAO010001244.1:0-25661 GCA_034697705.1 Ommatoiulus sabulosus
GGATAGGGTGGTCGGGAGGTCGCATCGCGCAATACATAGCACGTGATCGGTTTACACCCACCAGAACATGCACCTGTACCTGGTGTAATGAGTCGAATTCGCCATAAGTAACAATACAATTTTCCGAAAATAATATATTTGTATTTTCAAAAAAGGCGCCATTTTTTAGTGTAATGTCGTTGTTTGTCTTTTCGTCTCCTAGATGGCGCTGCCTCCTCCAATTTCAGTCGGCGTGTGTTCGAAAAGGGCTGGGTTCCTTCCTTCCTTCGAATCGAGTTTCGCATTTTTCACGTTTTTTAAACTATAAAATATTATGTTTTAATAATGTTGAGCATGTTCTCGTTCAAATTGCTCGTTGTCGGTGCAATTTTCGTCTCGTGTTCGTCGGAAATAACTCAAAGAAACGCGGCGAACGACGGCCAAAACAAGTACAAGAATTCCGTAGTAGAACAGCAACAGCAACAAGAACAACACGTAGTTGAACAACAAGGACCAATTGTAATCGCCAAATCAAACCAAAAACAGGTTCAAAGTAGCAAACCTAAACTCAGAGAAGCGGCAATCCTCGATTCAACGAGCACTTCCGCCAATCAGCAAGATGACAGGTTGCTTAGCAAGAAACCAGAATGTGCCGAGGACATTAACAGGTTGTGCGACAAGAGTCTGCATCACAACAATTTCGCAGTTTTGGACTGCGTGCAGAATTCAAAGGTGAAATTTAGTAGAGTTTAAGATCACGCGTGTTGACTCGTACGATTGATATACAGTAGTTAGGAAAGCATGTTACGGCCAACAAGTACAGATGGAGAGATGGGTTGGTCGAGCTTTGAAGCTCGAGATGACTTCCTAAGTATAGGTCATGGATCCTCAAAAAGGACAATCCAGTTAGACAGGTGCTTGAGCTTGTGAGAGGGACAGGGTTGGTGTACTAATTGGACTAGAAGGGTAAATTAAGGCTTTTGCATCCGGGCTAGGAATCGATTCCGGCACTAAGGGAAGCTGGGCCAAATCAGATGCCTTTGGATAAAAAAAGCACTCTGGCCACATTCAGGGTGGCTTAGAGGTTAGCATCCTTGTCTCGCATTGGGCAGACCCAGGTCGATCCATTCCCGAGTCGGCCATCCTCGATCGTGGTTTTTCACGGTTTCCCATAATTCCTCCGGACGAATGCTGAGATGGTTCCTATATCAAAGTCGGCCATGACCGTCTTCCCACCCCATCCTCGTCTTAAAGTCCCGCTAATTACGGGAAAATTAACTAAATTGTGATGTTGGGGTCCATCGTGACCAGACTGCTTAGTCTTGACTTAATTTAAATAATGATCCCCCCTGCCAAATGGTACCATATAAAATGACTGCGGGGTAAAGAATTGAATTGAATTGATAAAGCAGGCGCCAGCCGATGCCACGAACACCTTCCGACGTAGCATCGTTCAGCTGAAACTCGAACCTACATGGTTGGAACGTCGAGCGTCAAACAGGTTCGATTTTCAGCTGAACAATGCTACGTCGGAACGTCGGAAGGTGTTCGTAGCATCGGCTGGCGCCGGCTTTCGAAGGACATCGGAGCGAGCCATTCGATCGTGTCAGACGCGTGGCTACAGGAATCGGGTTGTTATAAATTCAGTTTTTATATGCCTCGAACGTTGGATCAAATGTTTGGACGAAAAGAAATACCGCACCATGTAGCGGAACACTTGCCTCAAATCAACTGTGGAATATTTTACTCAAACGTTTGCAAGGTTGGACGCATCGGCTGGTGCCAGCTTTACTACCTGATTCGTGTAGCCGCGCGTCCGACACGAACGATTGGCTCGCTCCCGATGTTTGAGACGTCCTTTGACTCGGGTCTAAAAATACCGACAACGGGCAGGACATCTTCCAACGCGAATGTTGGACGCTTGACATTCGAACCTCGTAGGTTCAAAACGATGCTACGTCGGAACATTGGTAGGTGTTCGTAATATCGTCTGCTGCACGATGCAACTCGGAAAGCATGTTATGTACGTCCACGTCTGGATCTTGCTAGAACTTCTTTCGTCCCATTCAGCTCCTGTCCATAAACGATCTTGTTAATCCCAAATTCACGCACTTATTCCAATTTACGTTTTTTTTTTCTTTGGTTCAGAGATCCGAGGAATTTGAGCTCTCTGCTGAATGCAATCACGTAAGTACGACTACGCGACATCATGTCGTAATACCGAACGTGAGCATGTTTTGTTGTTAAAAACGCTCTCTGACTTTAGCTCATCTGGGCGTACAAACGAGATCTAACGAAGGACAATCGGTTCGACGAAGCCGCCAGACAAGTGTGCAGCAACGACATCGAAAAGGTAATTGGTCCATCTTACGATTAAAGGTTTCGAATCACGCGTCCGGAGGCATCGCGATAATGGCCGGTCGTGTTTTTTTTTATTACGAGTTCCCGGATTGCAAGCCCGTCGGTGAGACGCCCGGTCACGTCCTGTCCTGTTTGATGACCAATCAGGAGAACATCTCGAATCCTCAGTGCAAGCAGTTCCTCACCAAGATGGGAAGCATCATCTTCTCCGATTACAGGCTCATCTACAAATTCACGGACGCTTGCAGCAACGACATCGATAAGTTCCAGTGCGGACGATTGGACGTTAAAGACGTAAGAAAAAGATGGAGGTGCATTTTTACGGTCGATGCGACGTTCTTATTTTTGTCGGTTTCTTCATCTCTCTAGAATTCGCCGCATAGTCAAGGAGCTACCATCGAGTGTCTGTCCAAGAATCCCAAGGAACTGTCTTCCGATTGTCAGAAGGAAATCTTGAGGATCGCGGAAATTCAGTCGGAGGATTTTCACTTGGACAGAGCGCTGTTCTTCGCCTGTAGAGACGACAGGGACAGGTTCTGCGAGAAGGTTCAAGCCGGAGATGGAAAAGTTTATCGCTGTCTCATGAACCACAAGACGCACAAGGATATGAGCCAAGAGGTACGTTCCGATAAGTTTTTTTCAAAATTAATGGAAAGTTCGGCGGCGGTTCCAGAAACGTTTCTCATATGCTTTTTTTTTCAGTGCCGCGCCAAGTTAACTCAGCGCCAAACCCTGATCGGCTTGGATTACAAAGTGAGCCGAGGTTTGGCCAAATCGTGCCGGGAGGACATCCGGGCGTACCGGTGTCGGGAAGAAACCTCCAAGAACAGAGACATCCGATTGGCGCAAATACTTTTGTGTTTGGAAAATACTTTACATAAAGGTGAGATGAGACGTTTCGGAACGTTCGTCGCCTAATTCCACGTGGCTTTCGTTGTCTTGGATAACGTCAGTTCCGTGGGTTTCCGCAGGTTATCCGATCGAAGGTGCTTGCCAGGCGGAGATGCTGGATCACCGCCGCAGCCTGATGGAAGACTTTCACTTGAGTCCGGCCGTAGTTCACGCTTGCCAGGATGACATCACCAAGTTTTGCAACGAGAGACTGGAGGGCAACGGACGGACCATTCACTGCTTGATGGATCACGCGAGACCCAGCACCAGGAAGAAGAAGAGGATTTCTGAAGCGTGCAAGAGAGAGGCGAGTGGCGCCGATGGTCTCGGATCCTTTGTCCAATCCGTTAGCGACTTTAACGTTTGACACGGCGCCGATGATCTTGAATCCAAAGCCCAATTTGTCGTCTTTGACATTCGCCAATGTGCCGATGGTCCCGAATCCGTTGTCCGATCCGTCTTTAACCGCGAAATGTTTTCAAAAATTTCAGTTGGAAGTTCTGGTGCAAGATGCCGACGTTGGCGAGGATTGGAGGGTGGATCCCGTGCTGAGGGAAGCGTGCCAATCCGTGGTGGACGTGGCCTGCAAGGATTTCAAGGCCGGCGAGGGCCGCGTCTTGTCGTGTCTCATGGACAAAGTCGGATCGGATCACATGACCGACGAATGCGAAGAAAAACTGCTGCAGATCCAGTATTTCATAGCTCGGGATTACAGGCACGTCCGCCGAATCCGCGAAAATCCGCCATCTTTAACGTCGTGAAACTAACGAGTGCTTCGATCCGTCCAGTTTTCACGTCAAAATTCCGTTAATAAATGGCCTTAACATTTCAGTTTTGTTTTATCATTAACGCTCCGGATCTGTCTTACGGCGGACGAAAGCCGGATAGATACGGAAATATCGCACGATGGTCGCACTTATTTTAATCGCATTTTAACGGTGGCGGATTTTCTTCAGGTTTCCGGAAATATGTTCGAAGGTCCGTTCCGAATGGTTTTTCCGAGAACATGTTGCGATCCGTTTCTAGGTTGGATCCAAAGCTTTATCACAATTGCAACGCAGACGCGAAGACGTTTTGCAACGCTGGAGATAATTGGGCCGATGATCCGCACCAAATGGGACCCAAGAGAGGACCCCTTCTTCCGTGCCTGTTCCGATACGCGGATCTCCCCAAGGATCAGCAGAAGGTGAGACCCCCGGGACGGGAAGTGATTCCATCGATCCTAACATCCTCGTACTCACTCGCCGTTTCTTGCATTTTTAGTTGTCCCCCAGCTGCATTCAAGAAGTGAAGCGCGTGATGCGCCAGAGGGCCAACAACGTGGACCTTCATCCGGAAATAGAATTGGCCTGCATAGACGATCTGGCCGACATTTGCCTGGAGAAGGTCAACAAGGGAGAGGTAATGTTTCGAACGCTTGACCGATGACCGCCTCGAACGTAGCGCGTTCGAGTTGGCCAAGAAAGGCGGTCATCGGTCCTTGCGAGAGGCCAAGAAAGGCGGTCATCTGTCCTTCTTGCGGGCCAAGAAGCCTACAAGAAGGACTGATGACCGCCTCCAACATAGCGCGTTCGAGAGGCCAAGAAAGGCGGTCATCGGTTCTTGCAGGCTTCTTGACCGATGACCGGCTCGAACGTAGCGCGTTCAAGTGGCCAAGAAAGGCGGTCATCGGTTCTTGCAGGCTTCTTGACCGATGACCGCCTCGAACGTAGCGCTTTCTAGAAGCCAAGAAAGGCGGTCATCAGTTCTTGCAGGCTTCTTGACCAATGACCGCCTCGAACGTAGCGCGTTCGAGAGGCCAAGAAAGGCGGTCATCGATCCTTCTTGCAGGCCAAGAAGCCTGCGAGAAGGACTGATGACCGCCTCGAGCGTAGCGCGTTGACCCACTCTTTCTTTTTTTCTGGATTTTAGGAAATTGTGTGCTTGCAAGACAACCTGGAGCATCTTGGACTGACGTGCCAAGAGGCCATCGGAAATTACACCGAAGAGGAAGCCGAGCACATCGAGCTCAACGTCCGCGTCTACAAAGCTTGCGAACCGCTGTTCAAACAGTTCTGCGAGGTACGTAGCGGAAAAGATTGGCCTCGGAATGTCCGCCAATGAGGAACTCGTACCAACGACGTCATTGTCGGAGTTTCTTTTCAGGATATCATCGCGGATGACGCGGATCACGGCGATCTCATGCAGTGTTTGATCGAACACAAGAACGATTACAACATGCACAAACACGAAAAATGTCACGCGGCTCTTCAGCATTTCCAATTGGTGAGTTGACGAAAAGATAAAGTTTGGAAATTCTGGTGAAATTCCTGTTCCGAAATGATAGCGAAGCATTCTCTCTCTCTCGGGTTTCTTAGATTTCGTTGAAAGATTTCCGATTCAGTTTCAAGTTCAAGGAGGCCTGCAAGAAGGACGTGGTGGAGTTCTGCAAGAGCGTGCGGACAAAGTCCGACGTGGTGGCGTGTCTCAGCGAAACCGTCCGCAACGACACCTTGGACGAGCTCAAGCCCAGGGTGTCCAAGGAATGCCGGCAGCAGCTCCGAGTGGAACTCTTGCAAAGGGTACGCGGAATTGGAACTGAAGACGATGAAAGTCTTACCTTGAGTTTCAAAATTGATTTCTTCCAGAACGAAGACATCGAACTGGCGCCGAAACTGAAGGAAGCCTGCAGCGCCGACAGAGCCAAGTTCTGCGACAGGATCACCTCCGGCAACGCTCAGGTCCGTGGTTTTTGCTCTTCTAGAAAAGATGTCCGAGGAACGTTTTCTTAATTCTTTTTCTCGTCATCCCGACGTCTCGCGTTTAGGTGCTTGAATGTTTGAAGTCGAAGCAGAAGCTCCTGTCGCAGAAGTGCTACCAGAAGATCTTCAACCGTCAACAGGAAGAGATGCTGGACAACAGCATCGACTTCGCCTTGACCAGCGCCTGCAAGAGCATGATCAAGTTCTATTGCGACGGAAATCCCGTGGGATCCCTGCGATGCTTGAAGGTAGTACGCGGGACGTCGTCGTTGTCCGCCATCCTATGATACCGTTTCAGTGAGATGGAGGATGACCCTGTCGCGGCGTTTTTCTCTCGTTGCAGGACAAGAAGGACGACCGGGATTTCGATCCCAAGTGCCGCATCATGGTGCTGAAGCGCATGGCGCAGCAGAACATCGACTTCCGACTGAATCCTCGGCTGCGCAAAAGCTGCATGCCGGAGATCAACAAGATGTGCGGACACGTGATCCGTGCCCACGAGGCGGTCTCCGTTTCTTCGGGAGACCGCGGCTACGAGGGAAAGGTCATCGAGTGTCTGAAGGAGAAGTTTCAGTCGCATCGACTGAGGAAGTCTTGCGAAGACGAAGTGGGACGGATCGTGCAGGAGACGCAGTTGGACTACAGGCAGGATCCCATTCTGGCGGAGGCTTGCAAGGACGAGGTGCCCGCGGACAAAATTCCAAAATTTTGATTTTGCAAGTGGTAATTTCAATCTATAACTTCGTTCCGATGACTTTTTTCGTAGATCGCGAGCCTTTGTTCCGGCACAGAATTACTGGGCACGGAAGGCAACGGAATGATCGAGGAATGCCTGAAGCTGAACTTCCAGAAAACTAACATCAAGAACACGCGCTGCCATCGGGTCAGTCCAAGAATCGTCTCAGATTTTTTTTCTCGGATTATGGATGGAAAACTTGGAAAAGTCAGGGAACTTGAAAATGACCTGGAAAAGTCGGGGAAGAATGGTTTATTTCGAAAAAATCAGGGAAATTCGACGCAGTCACGGCGATCCAAAATTAATACTTGTACGAGGTTAGCTCAGGGCTCATTTTCCAAGTACAAATTTGCAAAAATTTTCCACATTTTCGGAGTACAGATTTGCAAAATTTTCCACGTTTTTCATGTACAAATTTACACAATTTTCCGAGTCCAAATTAGAAAAATTGTCCACGTTTTCCGCGTACAAATTTAAACAATTTTCCACGTTTTCTGAGTACTAATTAGCAAAATTTTCCACGTTTTCCGAGTATTAATTTGCAAAATTCTCTAGGTTTTCCAAGTACAAATTAGCAAAATTTTCCACGTTTTCCGAGTACAAATTAGCAAAATTTTCCACGTTTTCCGAGTAAAATTGCAAAATTGTCCACGTTTTCCACGTACAAATTTTCAAAATTCTCTAGGTTTTCTAAATACTAATTTTCCACATTCTCAGAGGACAAAATCGCGAAATTTCCCACTTTTTCCGAGCGCAAATTTCCAACGTTTTCTGACCACAAAATTTTCCCGTTTTGAAAAATGTTCACGCAATTTGTTTAAATTTTTAAAAAAATGTCTGCGGTTATTTTCAAAATTGTCTTTAGTAAAAATTTAAAAAAATGTATTTCCCAGCGTCGATTTTGGAAAATACGTCAATTTTTCACGTCGTCGTCGGTCGGGGAAAAAGTTTTTTTAAAAAACCTGGAAAAGTCGGGGAAGTTGAAAATGAAATTTCTGGGGGGATTAACCCTGTTTTGATTGGATTTTTGCCCTCCTCATTTTAGCAAGTGGCCAAATTGATCCAAGAAGGATCGGCCGATGTCCACGCGGATCCTCTTCTCTTCAAGGCTTGCGTGTCCGACATTCACCACTTTTGTGGCGACATTCCGCCGGGGGAAGGAAAACGTAAGCTCGCGAATTCGTGAAAATTTACGAAAATTTACTGGAAGTTTTGAAAATTTGTTTGAATTCTTGTCAGAAATGAAGTGCCTGTTGGATTTGATGAAGTCCAAATCGGAACATCTCTTGCAAGAAGAATGTCGTTCCATGTTACGCAAGAGGATGGAAATGTACGATAACGCCGTCAAGGTAAGAAAAAACCGGAACAGGAAGTGAAATCTCGACCGTAAATTTCCACCCCACCCCACCCCGAAATTTCCGTTCTCGTTCTCAGGCCGCTCCTCCCGAAGACGTGTCCGGCCTGTTGGGTCAAGTGGTCATCTCGCCGTCTCGCAATTACTTCGTGGTGGTGGCTTTGGCCATCGTGGGTAGCATCTTCATCGGCGGTCTGTTCTGCGGACGGATCACGAAGCGAGTTCATTACGACACCAAGAGGAAATGACGCGCGCCCCGCAGAAATTCCGGCGAATTTTTGGAGTCGAAACTCTCGAAATCCGATGCGGTTCGACTAACCACAACGACAAAAATCTAAAAATATCGGGACTTGATTAAGAAAAACCTCTGAAAATTATCATCGAGAGTTCGAGTCGTGGTTCGGCAAGCAAAGACTCGGAATGAGATGCGAGGATAAACTCGGCGGTAAAAGACAGCGGGCGTAATCGAAATTTGGCCCGACTCGGAAAGATTCATCGGAATTTAGCGAGAACCGCAAACGATTCGAGCGTAAGCTCCGCAATAACACGAATCTTTGTGAAAATTTAACGCGAAACTGAGCATATGCTCATCGTTAAGTTCGGAAACGGAGCATATATTCATCTTTAAAATTGGAGACGGAGCATATGCTCATCTTTAAATTTGGAGATGGAGCATATGCTCATCGTTAAGATTGAAAACTTGACATATGCTCGGCAAAATTTAACTAGAAATGGAGCATATGCTCATCCTAAAGTTTGGAAACGGAGCATATGCTCATCCTTAAGTTTGGAAACGGTGCATATGCTCGGCAAATCGACGCTTTGATCGGTAACGAACATGCGGGCAGCTTATTTCTGGGTGCGAGATATCAAAAAATGACTCGTGATCTCGCAAGATTTCAAAAAATTGACTCGCGAGACGTTCGAACTTAACATTTTGGTGGCGCGAATCGTAACATTACTTAGAATTACGAACGATATTGATGAATTTCCGAGCAATCGACTGACGCGAGATCGAAACGGAATAGCGTAGCGAGTCGCGCGCGCTGCGCGTGTATAGTCTCACGCATTGATTTTCTTTTCGTATATTATGATAATTCGCACCAGTCAATTTATACCACGATTTAATGTGATAAAAGAGAAACGACTTATTGTAACATCACGTTCTTTTTATTATTTTAAGAGATCAGCCTTTTGTTTTAGCTTTTGCTTCGTCGAATTTGAATCCTTTTTTCCGTAAATCTTGCTTGGCTTCGGCGATTTCCTGGAAATATTCAAAAATGATCGCGGAAATAAGTGACTGAAATCTCAGAATTTGGAGAAAAAATTCAAGTTTTGTAGCATTCTGTGAAAATGGAACGGTTTTCCTGTTCTTTAGAACAATGTTTTTGCGGTCTGTTATCATTTGAAATTTCAAATTATGATAGAATGCAATGTTATGTAGAACAAACATGTTCCAAAATTCAAATCATCATAGAATGCCGCGTTGATAAAAACGGACGTTTGAAATTTCAAATTATTGATAGAATATGCCGGGTTATACGGAACGGACATGTTTGGAATTTCCAATTATTATAGAATGCCACGTTCTACAGAATGGCACGATGAAATGGAATGGCATTTGTTCAAACTTGAGTCATTTTATTTATAAAATATGCAGAAACGCCAATATTTTTCCAACTCTAGAGGAGAAAATTGATGAAAAGAATCGAGAATAAACGACTAAAACGATTTCCGAGTAAGTATTATTTACTCGTACGACGAAAGTTGAATTTCTATGGCTTTTCAGGTGAATTTACGTACTTTGATCAAGGATTCCGAAGCTCGGTCATCGCTCCTGACGCAGTAAACGTGATAACCAACGGTGGCCAAAGAATAGCACTGCAATTAATTATTATCAAAGGTAATTAAAACAACATTTCAACTCATCATTTTGAATTGAATTGAACTGTGCGTGCACTGCACGCACGCAACTCGAATATACGGTACTTACTCCGAAAGTGATCAGGAGATACAACGGCAACTGAGAAATGAAATTATTACAGAAATTGGGTAAGTTTATAGCAGGATTCCCCCAGAAATTTCATTTTCAACTTTCCTGACTTTTCCATGCAGGTTTTAAAAAAATTTCCCCGACCAATGAAAACGTCAAAAATTGACACACTGGAAAATATTTTTTTAAATTCACTAACGACAATTCTGAAAATTAACGTTGAAATTTGTTTAAAATTGTTAAAAAAAAATAATTGCGTGAACATTCTTGAAAATTGTTCGAAAAATTTGTATTCGCGGACAATGTTGAAAATTTGCGCTCGGAAAAAGTGGGAAATTTTGCAATTTTGTCCTCGGAAAATGTGGAAAATTTGTACTCTAAAAATCTAGAAAATGTTGAAAATTTGTACACGAAAAACGTGGACAATTTGGCAAATCTGTACTCGGAAAACGTGGAAAATTTTGCAAATCTATACTCAGAAAACGTGGAAAGTTGTTGCAAAAATTTCTACTCTGAAAATGGGCTCTGCATGTGATCATGAGCTAACTTCGTAGAAGTATTAATTTTGGATCACCGTGACTGCGTTGAATTTCCCTGAAACACAATAAACCATTCTTCCCTGACTTTTCCAGGTTTTCCAGGTCTGGGGGAACCCTGTATAGGCGAAATTTATATACGTACAGAAATCAAGATATCCCAGAGAGCGGGGGTGATCATCGATTTAGGAACTAAATGAATCCAAGGATCCAAAACCAACATAAGCCAGACGGGAACGAAAAAGAGCGCTAGACGCGTCAACTGACGAAAACGTTCGCTCATTTTTTTAATCGATTAATAATTTATTTAATTAAAAGAACTAATCAAAATGCTACTCCATTGACCGAGCAGACGACGACCGGTGAAGCGTAAGCCGATGGCTTACTCGATGACGCGCGCCATCGGCTGACGGCTTACACGATCGAAGTATTCGTTCTCGGGCAGAAGCGCCGTTGGGAATGCTCGGGTAAACGCCCCCTCTTACTTGGTTAGGATGTATTGAAGAAAAATGGAACTTGGGACGTAACAGCCAGCTCGTAACTTTTTAAAATCGAGGTAATTAATTAAGCGCTCATATTAATTTGAATTAATATTTTAATCGACGATGACCCTGTCTGGGCGTAGCTTGGCTCGCCGTCGGTTAGCGCACTGTAACGAACACGCCAGAAGTTGTTCAAAAGTGGGCGTAATGACCCTTTCCAAAATTTGACATTGCGATATGTGCGATTGTTTGTATAAACACTTCTCGAGTTCTTGAAACATAATATCGCGAAGAGCGTGTTCTTAATACTGATTTCAAAATTAAGCAACAGCTTTTTCACTGTACCAACTTAGAATTAGGAGTAGTCTTGAAGATTTATGTACTCAAAGGGTGCTGAAACGTGCCCAGATCTGCATGCGATCAGCTGCGATCTACCACCGGTGACTCATGCAGCTATGATCGGCGAAGTACAATAGCGTCCGATCGACCGGAAATTGACCATTAAACTTGCTTCATAAATATCTAAATAGATTAAAGTCGAGGATCATTTTTAGCCGTTTGATTACGATACAAGTGGAGGCTTATTGACAGATCTTGACCCAGTCGAAAATGGGCTGAACAAATGCTGCGCTGCTGTTTGTTATCAACATTTTTTTTGTTGTGACGCAATTGTCTCATCAGTTGTTGTCATTCAACGTTAACTAAAGGCAGGTGTTTGTTTATTTAATTCATTTCATTCCGACTGATGCCAGTTACATTGAATGGAGATAGGAGATAAGGCCTTCAGTTTGCGAAAAAGGAAGGTATATATATATATGGACGTGGCCATGCTGTTTTTGAGACGTACCTTTTCCTATTTCCTATCATTTGTCTTTAATTGATCGCGTAAAACTGCTAGAACTACAGTTATATGGTTGTCAATTCTTGTTATGAAGCAGTCTCCCGAATGTAAAGAATTAACTACGAATACAACCATCCGTAACAATCTGTCTGAAGTGAAGGCAAAATAGCAAGACTGAAAGAAGTGTGGTCACAATTTTTGCAAAGAATTGGCTATGGAAAACAAAAACAAAACTAGATAAACATGAGCTGGCCCAGGTTTTCAACTTTTATATTGGAAATGCAAGATGTATGGCTTTACTGCTAAGCCACTCTGTTCATCAGATGAAGATACAATAATAAACAAAAAGCTGAAGAAAACTTGTGGGAGCTGGAATAATAATCAAGAAATATTTGTCAGTGCTGCAAAAATGCTTACATGTGCATATATTTACTGGAGGTTATTATAGTCCATATAAAGAGAGGGTGGAGTAGGGGGAGTTGAGGACAAAATTTGAATGATGTAATCCTCCTTGTTTTTTACAAATGGGTTGGCAATCATTTTTTAAACGAATTAGCATTTCATCGCAAAATCAGTCTTATATTGCAAAGCATGAATATGTAAACAGAATTTTTCGTTTTGACAAATATTCGGGTTTTTTAGTTACAATAAATTTGCGTATTTTTCCTGCACACACTTCAATGATGGGGAATTAAATATTGCTTGGGTTATTAGATACGAAGTTTAATCGAATTGTTTTTGACGCTGATAAAAGGAGTAATGGAATTGCTAGGAATGGGTTATCTGTTTCATTGATGAGCATAATATAGGATCATCACTTGCTCTCATACCGACAAGGTTTTCTTGTCATGTTTATATGTGTTTGTTAACTTTCTCCACCCTAATAGAATCATGCAGATGTTGATGATACAATACTTGATCTGAAAATTAATCTTTAAATTCCTAGGTCTGGAAAACATGAGCAACATGAAGGAAAACAAGGATGTGGCGTGCTATTTCGTCACCAAACATTCGTGGAAAGGAAAGTAAGCGCATACGACGTTGACACTCATTCATAATTGTTGAAGCATCAGTTTCAGTGTCAAATATTTAATTCAAAATTGTTCATGTCAATATATTGCATTTTGCAACAGGTACAAGCGAATATTTTCAGTAGGAACAATGGGCATTACAACCTATAATCCTGGCTCTTTTGATGTCACCAACCAGGTTAGTTGAACAAAGGCGATTTAATCACCAGTTTTTCAATGTTGTGCGAAACAAAATTTCGCGTATTTTTTTTTGGAACACTTATTTTGGTTGAGATAAAAAGTTACGCCTTGGATAACATTGGAATGTTATATGGGGACCATGCGACATCACTGACAACTTTTTTTTTTTTTTAAAAAAACAGTTTGTTTTTTGACTGTTTTATCACATTATGGATTTGATCTCTGGCCTATTCCATAGTTTTTATGGGATATTGAATGTATTATTAAACCTAACATTTTCAAATGTCATGAAAATTGAATGGTGTTAACCTTTCCAGAAACTTTATATGTGAACCTTGTTGCAGTTTTTTTGATTGTTATTTTTTGTGACAGTGGGCATATAATGATTTCATAAGCATCATACCAAATTCTAAAGTGAATGGGGAGTTTTCCATAACGATGAGGAAAGGCAAGAAGATTGATACGATGAAGTTTTCCAGCGATCATAGAGCGGATCTTCTCACAGAGGCTTTGGTAAATTTTTATTTCAGAAAATTCATGATATTTCTTTATAAAACTAGGCTGCGTGTATTGCAGACTATATTCTTTTGCCCGTTTTTCTCCTTTCCAAGAAATTTCGTGGACATTTTGCTGAATCACCGAAGGAATCATTGGTAAGATACTTTTTACTTACGTTGAAAGGTACAGCAAAGAGAACATCACACTTTTCTTACCTTTTTCCTTTTCTTATCCAAGAAATGCAATGTTTACAAACATCATTGGGCTGATACACGTCTGCCGGTTGTTTTAGAAGTTGGTGAAGCCGCACTTAACCAAAGAGATCCCACCACAAATAAATTATTAGCCTCTTACGAATACAAAGATATGGAAACTATTATACAAGTAAGTTTTATTATCGTTGTCTTATGATTTATTTACATGTTTTTATGTCATCTCTAGTGAATTCTTCGTATTGTTTAGATTTCGAATTACGCTGGTGGATTTGCGGTAAAACACGGAGGATTTGGACGATTGGTAAACTTTAATCCAAGCATGAAAACTTCATAAACTGTTCAGTCTGTATTCTGGAAATGCATGTCATATGGCATGAAAATTGCATCTCCTATGAGCTCATGTTGTGGAAAGTTTTATTGAAACAATTTAAGATTTCAACTCTATCTCACCATACCATCTGCTTTTATCTGGTATGCTTTTTGGCCATTGCCTTTAACTAATTATCGATTATTCCGACATTTTTTTTTCGTAGTACATAAGTTAAAATCGACTGAAAGAAACTTTGAAATGAAGTGCTGCATTAATTCTGTTTTTTTTTTTTAACTTATGTTAACTAATTGTTTTCAAAATTAAAAGAGAAATGCAATTATTACATAACCTTGAGGAGAATACCTATGTTAAATTGTAATGTAATAGAAACAATTTGCGCATGTATGTTTTATAACTGGAGCTGCTTAGCAGGTTTATACATGGCATATTTACTCAACAGTAAATGCAAAGTACACAAATCCATCCTCATCTGTTTCAGCACCTTTTTGCATCTGATAGAAGAGACGAAATTATAAAAAAGTGTTGTGAAAATGCCTACACATATGTTGGTGTTTCGTTTAGACGTCAGAAGGAAATGATATCGTTTGAAGACTTCCAAGAAAACAGGCTAGGAAAATACAGGTACAATGTCAAATTAAGGGAGTGGAACAAAAACAAGTTAGCCTTGCCTGCCATTGTTATGCAACAATTGAAATTTCATCATTCCAGCTCTGATGAAGCGATCACGTCTGTAGCTGAATTTTCAGTGCAGAAAATGTGCCACCGGCATTCGGTAAGGATCCTTGTGAGAATGTGTGCGTTTCCTTCTCTTTTATGGTTCAGAATATTTAAACTTTTCCAGGAACCGACACGGCGGATATTAGCCTTAACAGAGACATGTCTTATTGAACGAGATCCTGGAACTTACTGCATCGCAACTTGCAAGCCATTGTGTGAGGTATGAAGTAAATTTTGAACATTTTCGTGTCCTCTTAATCCTGCCTTGATTAATGTTTCCTTTTCTGAATAGTTATTGTAATAAATTGACCATTCTATACTCGCTGCTAAGAATTACTTTGTAATTTCTTTTGTGATTTTTACAGATTTTTGCCATAATTCGAAACCAAGAAAACCCTCAGATGTTCAGTATCGAGTATGTAAAGGGTCAAATAAGGACATACATCTCCACTGATAGGTACAAGCTCGCATGGTCTATTTTAAAATGTCATGATCTGTGGCATCACAAATGAAATCTAAACAATAAAATATCAATGCACTAGCTTCTGATTTAATAAACAAAGCTGCTCATACGAGTCATATTTGACTCATAAAGCTACCTGCCAAACTTGAATTCGCTTATTTTCTACTCAAGTGTAATGTACACGAGCCTATAACTTGATTAATATTCATTCGCTAGGGATTCTCTATTGGCCTCCCTCATCGATGGTGTAAGGGCATCGGGAAATGCCGATGTGCACGTTAAAATGATACACACGAATCGTGGCTTACGCCTCGGCCCTTTAATAGTACCAATGGACGAGGAAGTTGAGAGTTGCCATCTGAAGTTCTTACAACAACCCCCTGGTTAGTTTTTTTCCCTTTTTTTTTTCATTTTTTTTAAAGCTGTTGCAGGAAAATTCTGAGCTTTTAGTATTTTTTAATTTTTAAATTACTGATTTGGCAATAGCAAATTTTGTTAACACTTCAGCATCTTTAAGATAACTTTCCAGTAGCAAGTTAATGTTTCTGCATTATGGCAATTCAATCCATTGACCAAGGATGCTTTTTGTTAAACTTAAAATTCTGTTTATTTAAAATAATGAAAAATTTAATTTGGAAAAAGAGCTTACCTTCATTTTTGATTGTGTAATTTTTTCAGGTTTATTTATTGCAAAAGTGTTCCAAAATAAAAGAAATTGAAAATATTGCTTCTTCCCTGAATAAATTACTTTCCATGTGAAAAAATTAGTGTTAGCCGATGCAATCATTGACCATTCATTGACATTTAAAGACTCATCTAGTTTGATGTTTTATTTTTATTATGCTAATGGTGTGGCATTTGTGAAAACTCATTTATGCTACATATATTTTAAAGTTAATACTGTACCTGCCATTTTATTTTCTACCATTTTTAAATATGGGCGAACAGTTGGATGGACATTTTCCGACGCAGTGTTCAGGTTCAACGATAATCTCCCTTACAGCGGCTTATTACATGCTGTGACCCAAGATGTGAGTATTAATGAAGCAATATCAGTTTAATCATAATTTCAGAGTTCATTAAATGGGTACTGTAACATCTGAAGTTTTTCCAACTTACATGTTTTTACGGCCTTTTGCCAATTTTGTCAATCTTTTTGTAGAGTTTGTTTGCAGAAAACAAAGAAAAGCTCATTCAGATGGCTCTCACTGCCCTTTTGGAAAAAGATGGAGACCAAAAGTCGATTAGCAACGAAGAACTGGAAAGTCAACTTCAAGCGCTCCGTCGGCTGGTGGCTTCTAAAGCTGGCTTCACAGCGTTTACGCATTTACCGCGATTCAGAGAATATTTGGGCCTCAAAGTGGCAAGCGCACTGAAACGAAACAACGATGGTGTTGCTTATGCTGCAGTCGATACTATTTGTGCGCTTATGGAGGTAAGCTGGATAAAACGGTTGATATAAAAACGATGATTTTCACTAAAAACCTCGAATGCTTTTCAGCCCATGCACACCGATTACGATTTGAGACAGGAACAACTGAACAAAACGTCGCTGCTGTCCTCGAAGCCATTTCTAGAAAGTCTCATGGAAATGTTTACGAATCATGTGGTGAGTGCTTCAAATAATAACTGCGCTTGATATTTCTATTTCAAAACATTTAAAGTAGTTACACTTTTTTTATTGATTTATAGATGAGAGGAAGTGGGGCTTTAGTTGTAGCAGCCATGCTTGATTTTCTAACGTATGCTCTTTGCGCTCCATACAGCGAGACGACGACAGGCAACGATTTTGATAAATTGCTGGAAATGGTCGCTCAGCATGGACGAACACTTTACAAGCTATTTCAAGTATGCTTCTTAGCATTATTGAGCATGACTACTTATTCCAGGTTAGGTCTTATTTCTGACTTATCTCTTTCAGCACCCATCAATGGCAATTGTCAAAGGAGCTGGACTAGTCATGAAGGCGATTATTGAAGTATGTTTATTTCTGAATTCCCTCTATCCATTGATAAAATCAAGATTTTACAATAATTCATTGGGAAATCATGGTAGGAGGGAAATGCGGAAGTTGCCGCAAAAATGCAAGATTTGGCTTTAGCCGAAGGCGCTCTCCCTAGGCATCTTTTATCAGCGATGTTCACTAATAGCACAGACAGCCGGATGTTAACCAACCGGTCAGTTACCATTTTTCCCACAATTGTTAACAACACATTGGGCTACAAAAGTATTTAAGAAACGTTAGCAAAATAAGTAAACGGCAGCAAATTTTGATAAGATTTGGGTTTCTTAATTTATCCTGCATTGGCTACAAAAATCATCTTTTAATTAACAGTGTATTTTATGTCACTGTTGCAGACAAATAAGCCGGCATCTGGTTGGTTTGTGGGTAACAGGTCACCCTACTGCCATGGGTCTTCTAAAGCGAATAATGGTAATTATACAGCATATTTGATAATTTTAATTTTGAGGATGTATGACGTCAGGTAAGTTGCTTTGCAAAATCTCTCGTGCTTGTTTTAATTTTTGCAGCAACAATTAGGTAAAATCTGTTTCTATAAATTTCTAAAATTTTGACATGTTCCATTGAATTTTAGCCGCCTGGTCTTTTAACATTCCTCGATTCTGATGAAGCAGTTCCAGCCAAAGAAAAGGATCGAATGCACATCAGAGATAATCTGAAATTAGCTCAAGTAGGTATATTGCTGTAGCAGCTGTAAATGCACTGGTGTTTGCATCATCCAGAATAGTCAAAACTACTCGTGTAACATAGGACCATTCAAACAAAAACAAGAAAAATCCCCAGTGGAGGATCATCGAAAAGCACGTAGAACATGCTTTGCAGCATTGGCGAGAAAGGATAGGGCTTGAAAAAAAGGAGGTGAGATATGCCAAGTAAAAGGATAAAATGTCGATATAGGCATTATCAAAATGGGCATGTTTTGATGTCAATATTCTCTCAATTTTGCAGGATAAATTAAAAGAAAGACCAATTGTGCTGAGGAAGAGAAGAGAACGAATCAAAAGTGAAGCAAATTGGCTGTTATTTTATTACAAATTTAATCAAGATCATGCCAAAGCTAATCTTATATGGAATTTTAAAGCAAGTTGATCCAAAATTTTATGTTATGGTTTTCCCAATTCAAAGCTATCGTAGATGGTGCTGGAGTCATTCTCAGGTTCAAATGCCAAACTTGGTTTCATTTGAAATTCAGTGACTTTGGAAACAGCTTGAATCTCAACGTGTACAACGGTATCGATCATAAATCAAAATCTTGGGCATTTCATAATTAAGTTCCGAGGAAACTGGATTAAAAATCATGTCATACCTAGCTATTCATTCTGGTTTCGAATTGGTTCAGAAAATTGTGCCATGCACATAACATGGTGATCCATCTCTGATGGTTGAGCTGAACTTAGATTGTTGGTCCTGAGTTCAACTCGGTGTCTCTGTACATGGGAAGCCCACATTTGAAGTTTTTCTCTTAATCTTGGCCTTTTGGAGTAACTCACCGTTAGCTGTTTCTTTCATTTAGACACGGGAGGAATTGCGAGAAGCCTTAGAAAACGAAATTCGTGCCTTTAACATAGATAAAGATTTGGGTGGCAGTAACTCCATATCGTGGAACCATCAAGAGTTTGAAGTGCCATATACGTGTCTCTCAGAGGAAATCAAAATCGGAGATTATTATTTAAGGCTTTTGCTGGAAGAAGACAACACAGGAGATGAGAACTCACCAATTAGGAGATCGTGAGTAAATTTGTCTGTGTTTTAACTAGGGATCCGAGTCTACCTACGTTTCCCATTTTGCTATCAATGATCAGCATTAATCAGCTTTGCAAATATCTTATTTCAGGTACGAATTCTTTAACGATTTGTATCATCGTTTTTTACTGACGACGAAAACTGCCATGAAGTGCATGTGCATACAGGCGATGACAATTGTTTACGGTCGTCATCACGAAGAGATTGGAGTTTTTAATGATACCAAATATATCGTCAGTATGCTAGAAAAAGTGAGTGCGAGCAACGTATTTTGAATACAGATTCGTGTTACTTTTCTAGCATTAACTAACGTAAAGGCTCACTTTTTTTGTAATTCTAGTGCACTGACAGGTTGGAGAGAGACCGATTGGTATTATTTTTGAACAAACTAATATTAGACAGGGTGAGAATAGAAATCACATTTCCCAGTATTTATTCATTTATATTTCGCAATTAAATGGTTTCTTTGGCATTCCAGCTTATTTCTGCGTTTTTTGTACATTTTTGACAATAGCGAAACGTTAAGGAACTCATGGATGTTAATGGGATAAAAATTCTCGTCGAATTGCTCACTCTAGCTCACCTTCATGTCTCTAGAGCTACTGTGCCCGCACAAGTTAGTGCCATTTGAAGTTCAAATATTATGCTTTTAGAAGCAGCCTGATAGCATTTTTGCTGATTATTCGTAAAATTTGTTTTCCAACTTTCCTGGATATTCAGAAATCTGCTGTATTTTGATAATTTATTAGTTCTTGAAATATTAATAGACTGCATTGAACAAATCTTAAATACTCTGAGGATTGCATAGAACATAATTATTTACTTTATTGACCATTTCCCTCCAAAAGAGCAACGTGATTGAGGCTTCCCCCGAAATGATGTCCAGTAGTGAAAAGGAATGGTATTTTGGAAATGTTGAAAAGGAACGATTAGGCCCATTTAGTTTTCCAGAGGTACAGTAAAAGTTTTAAAACATCGGTAGTTGTGCTGTGATGTAAGTGCTGACAAAATTGTATCGTTAAATATTTCAGATGAAGGAGCATTGGAAGGAGAACACGATAAATGCACGGACCAGGTGCTGGGCTCAGGGAATGGATGGATGGAAGCCACTGCAAGCAATTTCTCAGCTGAAGTGGAGCTTGTTGGCTACCGGAAATGCCGTGATGAACGAAAGTGATTTGGCTACGCTTATTCTTAACATGCTTATCAAAGTGTGTGAATATTATCCAAGTAGGTAAGTCTATGAATTGCTCTTGCCAAGTGCAGTTTTTTTGGGAAAGCAAAATTGTCGTGTCACAACATTTTTGATAAGTTATTGTTGCATACTTGTATTGAAATACTATTTTCCCTTTTTAACAAAACATTTAATATTTAATATAGGATAATCAGTTGTAATTTTTAAAGATGTTGAGTCTGTCACCTGATTTTCGTCAAAAATTTTCAAATGAATGTATTTTTTAGTTTTAAAAAATGTATAAAGAAGCAATTGTTTGTAAATTTTTTAGTTTCATTCTGTGGAATTCTGCCTTATGCCGCATGCATGTAACACCTGTTGAATGCTGAATGTTCTTGCAGCGTGGTTTATGAAATTATGAATTTCGGTTCGCTTTATGAAGTTATTTAAAAATTATTTCTGATGGAGGAAAAACCAATTTTTTTAGCTGCGTTAACCCCTTTTTGTGTCAAATTTTGATCCAAAATAATAACTAAATATCACTTTTTAAAAAAGAACCAAATGTTGACCTCATAAAAAATTGAGGCGTTTTGAGACAAAGTGAAAAAATAATTGAATAATATTTCTTGTTCAGAGATGCAGATGGTGCAATTGTTCGACCTCTTCCAAAGGCGAAGCGGCTTTTATCAGATGCTATTTGTTTACCCCACATAGTTCAAGTAAAACTTCTAGATTTTTATGTTTTTCTAATTGCACATCTTGCCATCTGGTGCACGCTTAATTGTCTTCCTGTTTTTGCTTTCAGTTACTTCTAACTTTCGAGCCAATTTTAGTGGAGAAAGTGGCCACACTACTTTTTATTATCCTTCAAGATAATCCACTCGCTTCTCAAGTTTATCTAACAGGTGTTTTCTTTTTCATCTTGATGTACACGGGCTCCAATGTTGTGCCCATTGGTCGATTCCTACAGTACACGCACATCAAGCAAGCTTTTCGGTCTGAGGAGGTTTGGAATTTTTGTTGAAGTGAATGTACAAGCTATCCTTTTAACGAAAAAGTATATACAAGAAACTTCTTTTTCTTCAAAATTTAATTCAACTTTGATGAAAATGCGGTTATTTCTATACTGTACTGGGCATTTGTTTTAACTTATTCAAAGCAAAATGAAAATTTTATAATATCAGAATTAAATAATATATTCAAATTTCTTTTATTTTTAAAATGGGTCTTTTCAACAGGGAGGATATTTTTCCAAATATTTACCATTGTTATATTGCGATTGTCATTGAAAGAAAAAAATGTAGCATTACATGCTGTATATACGGCTTTCTACAATCAGACGCACCATTTGTGAGGTCGAAATAGAGCGTTTTACAAACATTATGGAAATTAAATAAATGTGCATTCGTTTGTTGCTGGAGATGACATTTTTATCATGATTTTCTCCCTTTTTTCAGAATCAAAGCTCCGATATAATGACTCGAAGCATTTTAGGACAGATTCTTCCTGATGCCATGGTTTGCTACTTAGAAAATTACGGCGCAGAAAAATTTGCAGAAACATTTTTAGGCGAATTCGATACTCCGGAAGTCATTTGGAATAATGACATGAGGCAAGATGCTTTTTACACAATCGGTATGCATTTTCCGAAGTAATGACTAATTGGTCTATATCTGAATAAATCCAGGCGTCTGATGATTCAGAAATTAGCAGCCCACGTGGCTGATTTCTCTCCGCGTTTGCTCAGCAATGCTCGTGCCTTATACCAGTACTGCCCAATTCCCATCGTAAGTTATCCACAATTGGAAAATGAGCTGTTTTGCAACATGTACTACTTGCGACATTTGTGCGATACGGCGCGCTTTCCGGATTGGTCAATCAAAGAACCAGTGAGTATTTTCAATTTTTCATATTGTCATGTCTAAGATCAGTTTTCATGATTTTGTTTAAATTGTAAGTTTAGTCAACCTATCTTTGCTACTATTTTCGATAAGCACTTTAACACTATTATATTTTTTTGATTAAAGATGTAAGAATAATATTGAGAGGAGATAAACCCCTCAAATCTCTCAAAGCAAATTTCTTGTTTAATAATAAGTTCAGTAACCCTTGGAAGTTCGGGAAGTATAGTTTCCTGAAGATTTGATACTCTTAATAATCCGTAAAAAAAGGAAAAAGGCTAAAAAATAGCATTAGGGCATTTATTAAAAATTTGGAGACAGCAAACTTGGCATTTGGAATACTTAATTTTCATGGAATCTTTCAGGTGCAACTTCTCAAGGATATCTTGTGCGCGTGGAAAAAGGAAGTGGAAAAGAAACCTCCGTCCATGTCGACTGACGAGGCCTTCGAGGTCCTGGGAATTGCTAAAGAGTTACAGAATGAAGAAAATGTGATACGGAAGAACTACTTCAGGCTGGCGCAGAAATATCATCCAGACAAAAATCCGGAAGGCAGGGTAAATCTACATCACTTTTTGGCACAACCTATTATTTGTTGTTTTTAATCGAGAAATTTTGTTCTTAGGAAATGTTCGAAAAAGTGAACAAGGCTTACGAATTTCTATGCAGTCGTTCATCTCGTTGTGCTGAAGGACCAGACCCAGTTAACATAGTGCTCATCCTTAAAGCGCAAAGCATTCTTTTCGGCCGATACAAAGATGGTAATGCTTTTTTTTTACTGTAAAATGGTTTGTTCTTGGGAAAAACGTATCTATTTTCAAAGTTGTTAACACATTTTCTTGTTCTTCAGTAAATTGGCAATATATTTTAATTATATATTTAATTGCCAGTTTCATCAATCAATTTAAATCAGCCCTAGACTTATTTCTCATGAGTCAATCTCTAAATTGGCATTAAATTTAAGGGACAAGTGAGTTAAAAGTATTTGTTTTACTAAGTCTTTGTTTCTATTTTTCAAATGTATTTTGGGTATTGTTTTGGAATTTATATCATTCCGGATGTTTGCTTTTGGATTGCTACACATGTAAATTGGGGCAGTTAAAATTACAAGTAGATGAAATAAAATGTGGCCGTTCCTATTTTTCCTCCTTTTAAGTGTTACAACCTTATAAATACGCTGGTTACCCGATGCTCATCAAGACGATACAAATGGAAACTCAAGATGAACAGTTGTTTTCAAAGTCTGCTCCCTTGTTGGCTGCAGCCACAGAATTGGCATACCACACGGTCAATTGCTCTGCTCTTAACGCCGAGGAATTGTGCCGAGAGAAAGGGTTGGAGGTAATCTAGGGTCAAAACGTTAAACAACTATTTAATAGAAGTTTGTTCTAGATTAACGCACGCTTTTATCGTTCAAGCTGTTACAAGAAGCGTTTGCTCGGTGTGTTTCCGTCTTGAATCGCTCTTCCACGAGTGCCGACGTGTGTGTTCAAGTTTGCTCCCACATTGCTCGTTGTTTCAGCGTGGCGGCGCAGTTCTCTGCCTGCAGAGAAAGGATAATCGAAATGATGCCACTCATCAATGATCTTTGCAGAGTCCTATATTTTAAGGTAGGCGAGTCCTGGTGAGACAATGATTACGTTTCTTGTTATTGTGTTCAGTTGTTACTAATGAGCTTCTGCATTTATGGCTGATGTCTAGTTTGTTCTATTAGTAAATGCTTCATTCTTATAGAATGCATATATTTTTCTTCTCAACACGATTTGATAATTTGAGATGTTTTGAAATTCCCTGATCAAGCTTTCCATTAATTGATTCTATAATCGTTGATTTTCTCATTGCTTCATTTTTCCAGCACCTTACCAAACTTTGCTCCACCACTACCGAGTGCGTGTGTGCTTTTGCCGTGGACAATATTCTTCAACTGCATTTACTCAAGTCTGGCATTTTATGGCACCTTCTGCTATTCCTCTTCAACTATGACTACACTTTGGAGGAGGGAGGCGTGGAGAAGAGCGAGGAGAGCAACCAACAGGAAGTGTCTAATCGACTGGCTGTCTTGAGTGTGAGGGCCTGCAGCAGGCTGGGTGGTTATCTGGGCGGAGATAGTGCCACGCCTTCTAACGATGCCATTCGTGGATCGCTACGAGCTATGCTATCTCCGTACATCGCTAGACAGCTCAGCAAGGATAATCCCAAAGAGGTATATCTTGTATTTAAACATTGCACTGAATAGTGCACTAGTCTTGTTCCATGTAAGTTTTTTTAGATTCAAGGAAGTTTTGCATTTATCTTGGATTATCAAAGTGGCAATTGTGTTAAAATGGATGCTGTTTCAAAAATAAATTAGAGAAAGTTATTTTGATAACATTATTTTTTGACAACAGAAGCAGAAGATATGAAAAATGTGTTTTGGCAGTGCTGCTAAAGGGTTTGTTAGGTTTCTAAATCTAATTAATCTTATGTGAGAATGTTTTTATTATTACAGGTGTTAAAGATTTTAAATAGTAATACGGAGAACCCTTATCTGATATGGGACAATGCCACCCGTGCCGAGCTCGTGGAATATTTGGAAATGCAGCAAACTGAGCATATACGAACCGTGAGTGATCATTTTATTTGATTTTTTTGTTAAAAAAATCGCTGAACTAATAACTCATTTTCTCTGAAGGGAGAGAGTGATTCAAGCTTTGGATCCGAATTTGCTTTTTCCATCCATGCCAAGGAGTTGATTATCGGGGATATTTTTGTGAGGGTTTACAACGAACAACCGACATTCATCATCGAGGTAAAAAATGTTTTTTTTTGTCGGCTATTAAAGCATGAAGAAGAGCCATTATGTTCAAATCCATATCAATCAGTTTCGTGCCAAAGTTCCTGACATCCTTTACTTTCACAATAAGTCATCACGGTCAGTCAACGGTAGATGTGAATAACCTTGGATCTTCATAAAAATTTTATAATAAAAATTCATTATGGGACGCTATTTCTTGGAAATTATTTTACGAAACCCTTGATTTCAACAAATGGGCTAATTTTAAGATAAACAAAGATACCATATGTTGGCTTTACAGAATCCAAAAGCATTTGCGATTGATCTTCTTGATTTCCTGGGCTCTCAAGCACAATATCTCCACTCACTTATGTCTCTGCAAGGCGATGCTGGAAACCAAAGTCCGACGCAGGGAGCGTCGACTTGCTGCCAACGTGTGGAAATGGGCTTGGAAGCCTTGAGAAATGTCATCAGAAATAATCCAGGTTAGCTTTCGTTAAGTTGTGTAGTTAAAGCGTTATAAAAATCTTTGATAATTGGAATTTTAGTAACCATTTCTGTTTTTGCAGATGTAGAGATTCAGTGTATTGGTCAATTTAAATTATTGTTCAGCATGCTGGGACTGGAAGGCTACGTGCGAATTCAGGAATTAATTCTAGAGGTAAAATTTTTTTAGTTATTTTATGCATGTGGAACCT
>JAQGAO010001245.1:0-25659 GCA_034697705.1 Ommatoiulus sabulosus
ACACGAAACATATCTCGGAAACATTTTGTTGCGAAACAGTGTTTCGCAACAATGTTTCGTTGGTGTGTACCCGCCTTTATACGATTTTTATTAACGTATGTGGAATTTTATAATTGCAAGTGATACCTGTGCGCTTTTTAGCCAAAGGGTACGAGCACAATGAATGCTTATTGCAGGCGCTTACCACTCGGCGTACGCTAGCGCCACCAAGTGGGTTAAAAATGCGGCATGCTTTTTAAATAAGGGCGCACACGAAGAAAGCTTAGCCGAGCCAGGCTGAGCTTACGAGACGCGCTGGGAAATATGACAGCAGATTTTTAAGACACAGATTGGCACACAGATCACTATTGGTCAAATGTGTAGCCATCGATTGTATTGTACGTGGAATGTTTCACCTAGCATAACGCATGCAGTAGCGCCACCAAGCACACTTACCATCACGCTGATATCAGCATTCATTGTGCGCCCCAAAGCTGGAAACAAGAAGATGAAAACAAGCACGAAAGACGCTGAAAGAAGCACATCGAAAGTAAGCATTCTTTGTGCTCGCACCCAAAAGAATTTTGCTTCCGCATAGACCGCATTTCAGTAGACTACATATATATTTTCATGAACATTTTAATTAACTTTTTTATTTCTTCAAACTACGTTAACAATTTCGATGAAAAGAAGCGCTCTTTTTTAATTGTTTCCGTTCCGTCTTCGAAGAATGCATTAAGAAACATCTGATCGAAAACGCGCTTGAGGCAACACTCATTTGATCAAAGGAGCTAAAAATGTACTGAATCCGACGTTTTACCTTTACTACATCTTGTTGGGTAGCTTGAGTAAAACAACAAAACAAATGTAAATATATGCACTTGTCGTACTACTCTATGCGAGACACCTTCGTGTCGACAGGATCGTTCGATCTTCAGCACTTTTCGAGATACGTAGTTCAAATCTACGCAAAGACAGGTTGGTTGAATTTCATACTGAGGGCCAGAAGAGCAAGTGCGACAAATTTATGAATGTAGCAGCTTTTCAGAACATCGTAGCATGGTTTAGATTGTTTCACCGACGGGCGAAGTCTGCACGAATTCAATTTGTTTACGAAGTTGTTTCCAGGGTGGGGCTTCATCTCCGAATACAGTTTTCACGAAAATTGCGTGTCTAAAGTCGCCGGAAGCCCCACTGTTAAGGCGACGCATTCGGGGATTTAACTTTTACGGAAGATCTCGGGGGATGGGGGATCTGTGCACGGGCGACACGCACGACAGTGCAACTGCTACACGCAGGGTGGCACCATAGTGTTCGTTGGCTCGCTCGAGAATTTTACTGTAATTCCGCAAGGACTAAATGAGTAACATGATATCGATCCTTAAGGGCCGGTTGCACCAACAGAGGTTAAGAATAACCTATGGTTAACCTACTGTGTAACAACATGGCGAACACTACAGATGAATCTGATGAAGCTAGGAAATTGTTCATGCTACACCACCTGGTCACATAGACACGATAACCAGGATGAGCAATCTAGCAGCATTGATAAAGTTAGTTCCTTTTCTGTCCTCCATTTTGGTTTTGGCAGGTTAAACGTGCATGGGTTCCATAACCCTGGGGATATTTCATCAAGAGTTAATTGGTGCAACACAAACATCTAACCCGAAGGTTAACTTGGAGTCAAATTTTAACCCAAGGTTAGTAAAGCTAAGATTTTAAACTAAGTTGGTGCAACCGACCCTAAGGGAGAGCATGCTACAATTCTTCTATAAAATGTTTTAAAAATTTTAGACTCCATCGAAAGCGAAGATATTTGTCATGTGGTTCGAATCGATCTCCGAATGCTAAATTGTCCCGAAATCAATTTGACCAATGGCCATCTTAGTTGTTAGGCGGACTTCGTGCTGCGCGCAATTGATTTGCTTGCATTTCTGATGCGTCTCCGAAGTAAAGGTCATCTACAGTGTACATGTATATTTGATGTCGAATGCAAATATTCGTCCTGCATGCGTAAAAAAACCAAATATTTTCGCGACAAACATCCCTCCGTCAAATCCACAACTCCATGGTTTAACTCGTTTTGTCCCTTAAGGCTATTCTGTTATGTACACATACCTTTTTGTTCATGTTCTGAATCTTTGTCGGTCCCAATTGAAAATTCCTGATTTGGAAGGCCGTCGGGGGTCTCAGTATTATCGAATCAATAGGAGACAATGGGATCCGGCAGTATTTTTTTGGCAGATTTTTGCCATTTCTCTTCATCCACGTCTCCTTGAATCAACAATCGTCATTTCTGACTCTTACATCGTTTATCAAACAGTGACAAAATATTGACATTGTGAGTTTGCATTGTTTATCGTTGTAGTATTACCTAACTTGACTGTAGAATATGTAAAATGTTTTTCGAGATGGGATTTTTGAAATTTTAATATTGAATGTGGAACGTTTATGACCCTATACAATGACAAAATTGTACAGGTAAATATCTGATGCAAATTTTTCTTTAATGGCAAGTACTTGAAAAGTGTTTTCTTTTCTCTGTAAACATGAATGTTTTCAAATTTTACCATTGTTAAGGAAAATTGTTTAATTAGAAATTGTAGACAAAAATGTTACATGTATTCCTCCTGTTGGAAATGCATTGTACGGATGTGTATCTGTTAGTGGTATTGGTGGTTTTTCGTATACTTATGCCTTGAGCAATAAAAAACAACATGCAAAACATAACAGCTTAGAAATAATAGCTTAGAGTGAGTTTTGTTAAGAAAAAAAATTGTTTTATTACAGACGTACAGTGTAGGCCTACATTGTTTATGAACTTAGCGTCAATGTTTACGACAAAAGCAATCTTTTAAGATCCATTACTAAAAATTCATCGTCTTATTACGTCATGTACCATGACCAATAATCGTCTGAGTTATTATACTCTTGAATTATATTTACTTAATCGTATACGTTGATGGTGCATTGCTTTTAAGTTTAACAACTCCGGTCGATTTTTTCGTCACTTTTTACTCAAATAAAAATATATAGGAATACTATAAAATTTGACGTGCATTTTTAAATTTTTTAAAATAATGAACAAGAACATGTAGAAGATGTACTTTATGAGTAAAATCCAGGCTCAAGTCACTCGGTTTATATCGATATTAAACGTTATTCACAGAACCTGTACACATTTATTTAAGTGGATATTTTCTGAGTTTCCATCAGTACAAGTATTTAATTTGATCACCGCATAAGGGTGCGAGCATAAAGAATGCTTATTGCAGGCGCTTACCACTCGGCGTACGCTAGCGCCACCAAGCGGGATAAGAATGCGGTATGCTTTTTAAATGAGGACGCACACAAAGAAAGCTTTGCCGAGCCAGGCTGAGCTTACAAGAAGCGCTCCTAAACTTCCAAGAAGCCTTCATCCGAAAGCAGATTTTTAAGACAGAGTGGCACCGCAGATCATTATTGGTCAAAAGTGAAGTCATGCACATATACACGATTGTATACCGCCTATGTATCGTAAAAACGTATCCTGCGCTCATCATGAGATGCTAATGCGCATGTGCAAGATTTTCGCTGAAATTTTCACCTATAGCACAACGCATGCAGTGGCGCCACCAAGCCGATATCAGATTTCATTGCGCTCCCCAAAGCCGGAAAAATGAAGCTGAAAACAAGCATGAAAGTAAGCATTCTTTGTGCTCGCACCCTTAACTGGTAATCCGATAAAGTTATTGGAAACTAATTGTAAAAGAAGAACGCTTCTCAAATGCATCGTGAAACCTCGAGTAATCCTAAATAATTCTACAATCGGAGCAATATTGAGGAAGAATTAGGCGTTATTTTTGTTGGCACTAATGGAACAAATGGACTAAATTAGTCAGATTAATGCCAAAGTAAGCAATGACGCTTCAACCGGAGTTTATTCGAAACTCGTGTACACGAATTAGAAGTATAGGAGCGCCTTGCCAAGTTCCTCTCCCGTATTTCAGTTGCCTCGGCGACTCCGCGAGATCCATAATTCAAATTAAAGCGCTTAGTTGTACTTAGAGTGACAGTTAATGTAATCAGGTTTTTTAGGTTGTTCTCAGCGACACAGCGATTGATGGGATTAGAAACGCGAGAGACATCTAAGCTAGAAATAATAAGGACGACGACTTCCTTTTTCGAGGCTGTAACATCGAGTCGAGCGTAAAACCCTCTTAAGTGGTCCAGGATCGGTAGATTAGAAGATGAAGAACACCGTATACGCGCGAAACATTAAGATAAATTACACGGGGAGAAAATCAGGAATAGTTTGGGAAATATTAGGAAAAGAAAAGATAAGATTACCGAATAGGTTCCTCAAAGCCAAATTCTATCGAAATGTTAAAATGATTGTTTCCAAAGCGCGGGACAAACAGTGCATTAGCGTAACTATATATATATATATATCGTAGTAAGTAAAACTTCTTTTTATACACATTTGAGGCAGTTATTCAAAAATAACTCCATACGGTATTGGCATTTGAATTAACGTTCTCCGAGGGTCGATTCCGACTGCACGTATCGTAATAAATACATTTTATAAAATAAGATTTTGACAAGGCGTAACTCGGTGTTTCTTATTATTTATGCTCTTATCGGTCGGGAAAATCGCAACTACCGTATATTGAAAGTATGGGAAATAATCGTTTTTTTTATGCGTTGTCATATCATCAAAACTAGATTAGCAATACCAGCGGAATAAGCAAGTTGGATTGTACGATGGAGAAAAGTTACTACATGTATTTGTAATAACGCCATTTTTATATACTTTTCGATGCAGGGCAATCGATGCACATAGTTCTAACCACTGGTTTGCAACTTTTCATTTTCCGCTTCCTTTCCCACGAATTGTGTGGGCTGTTCACCTGCTAATTATGAAGGCGAGATCATTGAAATCCGGCGGAAATCGATCGAGTGGAAAATCGAGGGAAACCGATACTTCCATTATGCATTTCTCACTCAATTTCAAAAGTCACGGAGGGCTCAATTACATGTGCCCGAAATCAAGTTCATTCTCCTAACATTTTTCACCACGGAAATAAAAAAAAAATTAAATATGCTCGATGTTAAACAGATTTCCACTGGCGGGAATGCGTTGATATACCTGTTTTGATTTCCGATTAACGTGATCCTTTAAGCAACTGCGCAAAACTACTTTTGAAGCTCCCTCACCTATAGCATGGTGTACCAGTGGTGCCATCTCATGATTGCGTTTGGCGACTGCGAAGGAACGTTGTACCATACCGAGGCATGTTTCACATTAGCACGTATTTCGTGCAATATATGCCCGAATATAGGAAGCGTTAATATCATTTGAATTTGCCTCCATTTGCACGTGCTAGCGCCATTTTTTATTTCGGTGCAAAATTTTCCAGCGCTTATTTGGGAATTGAGATTTGAAGATTTTCTGGGCCGTTCTTAATGGAGGCTTCTTGGTTTTTTATGACATTCATTTTTAATAAGTAGGCATTTGGCAACCGGCGTCGTTTCCCGAGCCAACGTTGTCCCGTTTTTCCGCCGGGGCAGCGCCCTCTAGGGACGATCAGTCCTCCCTTTTTTAGCGCTTATTTCGTGACAGTTTCGTTGGAGGATCCATCATAAAAGTGTATTACTTCGTCGAAATCCGATGTCATTTAATAACAAAAAATGTCACATCTACACGTTTTTTTATCGCTGGCTTAGCAAAGGTTGGCTTTTATGAATTTTGCTCACGTATCATAAAAATCTGTCACCTTTTAAATTACTCGACTGTCGCAATTATGATTGTCGCTCTGGGTATCCGTACCGTTCGGATGGAAGAGTTATGGAGGATGAAGGAGGATTTGAGGGGAGGAAAGGAAGATCCTCCCTCATAACCGCCAAAAATGACACGTACGTGCCTGAAGAGGCTCAGAAAAGAATCTGCTTCTGCTTGGAATTGTTTAAACGCAATTGCCAATAGGTTGAATTGGTGATGAAATGCTAAATGAGCGTGCATTCGTGAAGTTTGAACGTGTCAAAGGCGTGTAAGCGTTCTCAAATGATCACATGGTTTCGCGTATAATGTACTAGCAGGCAAACCCGGCTTTGCCCGGACTGTAATTAAAAAAACTTACCTAGCTATTAAGACGCACGGGTGAAACCTGCGATTTGTTTTCGGAAATTATTTAAATAGATTAAAGTACAAATAGTGGACGATTACTTTATGCCCGATTGGTTCAATCCCCAGAAGACGAAATGGCTGACTAGCATAGTTTCATACGACTTGCTGAAGCGGCCATATTGGAATTTGGGAACATGACCGTCGAGCGCCCCCATAATGACGCTCCATGGAAAAACGTTTCGCCTTAGGACACACATAAATAAATACATACACGTACATACATCTCTTCTTTATATACATGTACATAGATTTTGCACACGTTCTCAACATCTTTAATTAAAATGTACGTACAATCGAGCGCACATTATGTCACTTTTATGATAGATATCCAAGAGGATTGATTGGTTGATGGAATTTCTAATTTTATTCTGAAAACAACATGTCTTTATGAATTTTTAAGCAACGGTGTCATTATAATGTGTTGCAAATTCATTTTCAGTGAAAAAACTTTTATAAACTGAATATTGTCATATTATTAAAAAGTGTGAGGATAAAAGATGAAGTTTTGTTTTTAAAAACATTAATCGGAACGATTTACTTTACTTTGTGTATGTATATTTACTTGTAAACTTATAGATAGGTTAAATTGCAAGCTTTGATCACGTGCTGAAATTGAATAAAAGGGATGGGGACAAAATCTCCTGGCTATCAGCGCCTCCTATGAAGCTATAGTTATAACCTTAATTGGGGGAATTTGCTCCATGATGAGGGGATCAGTTCCCCCAGTGGCATCCTCCACCCTCCTGTGATTAATCCCATAGAAGTCGGAATAAATCGTTAATCAAGGGCCGAAATCGCTTAATCACGGAGGAAATTAAGCGTTTTGTTTTCCCTATCAGTTCGCTTTTGTTCTCCGTCGGTTAATCCTAACCGGCATAAATCAAAGAGTCAGCCAAGATCACGACGGACGATTGGGGGAAATCGGTGGCCCACATCCACTTCATTCCCTATGTGTTTCAATACAGCGAAACCAAGATCTACGTGATTTATCGCGTACTAAACCTCGGTCGATGGGCCATCGTTGGCCTGATGGGTGGCACATTATCTCCAAATTTTAGGACGTTCGAAAGCATGGTATTTTACTAAATATGCGAATGAATATACCAACAGACTGTATAACCCACCAATCAAAGCAGTGTTTTAGGTAAGCTTGCATTTCAGCCAACGCCCTATGAATTTGTCCCGACTCCTTATGCGTTTTCAATTTTTGGACTACAATCGTAAATTCATCACCTAAATTATCCGGGGTGATCATGAGTCGACTGGGATCGTAAATCGGATCTCGATCTCGTTTCTGATCCCGTCAAAGCGATTGTAAAAGACGGACGATCGCACTTGGGATTATGTGGTTTTAAAAAAGCCAGCGTCTGAACGTCGAAGCGCCGTTTGCCGAAATGGGCCCAATGACGATTCAATCAATAACAATTCAAACAAATCGAAATTTAATACCCGAATAAATTTACCGCTCCGTGGAGTGAGCTTTTCAAGCGAGGCTCTCCAACCTCAAATGGAGTACCGTCGTAGTAGTTACTGCGCAGAAAGGCTACCATGGACTGGTCTAGCGTGACGTCACCGAGATGACGCTTATCCATGTTACATTTCTAAAATTACTTTACGACGTCTAGCTCAATAAGAACTGTAGGTAGAATAAAATAAAGAATTCCGTTCTTGATAACAATAATCTGGCAACTTTATTTGAAAAATAAAGGAAATGTGGAAAGGAACTTCTGAACAACTTCTTAAATGTCTACAAAACGTAAGAATATTGTTTGTATCAAAATTTGTTTGAATGTGCGATACGGGATGTGGCATATTATTGGATTCTGAAAATAATAACAATATAATAGCTTCTTTATTCCGTGAATGGAAATGTAATAGATAGGATACACACACAGTAGCTCTGACGCCTACCCAATACATAAATTAGTTGATACAGAGTCACAGTTGGGCCTTAAGGCATGGTGATTGTCCATAAAGGTTAGTTTCCACAGTATTAGAATACAAAATCTACATAGTCTGACTTACGCAATGTTTGCAACTGGGAGTTAAACTCCGATAGTGTGGCGGCCATTACAACTTTTGATGGTAAACTGCTCCAGACCCTACCTACTCAGGGACTAAAACAGAAATTCTACTATTTTTTCCTGGTAGTTTTCCAAAGTAACTGCCTTGAGTGGTACCTAAGATTGATTTCGCTGGCTTCTCTTTTCTTTAACAGGGACAAAGCTGAATATGTTAGGTCATTGTAAAACTTGTAACAACTGCGAATTTCAATTTTGACTCTACGGACTTCTAGGGTTTCTGCATTTAGTATTTGTAAACGTTGTTGGTAGGAAAGTGTCCTGAGCCCAGGCAACCAGAAACTTTCGTTTCACGCTGTATCCTGCTCGCTATCAAGCTTCATTGTGTAAAAACTGGTTTCCTCATTCGATAAAGGAGATGATTTTTTTCATCTTCTACGCTCTGAAAGTTTCGGGTAAGGCATATCCTGAAACTGCTTTTCTGTTTTCATTCGGCGAGAGGTCAGGGCTTTCTTATAATGGCCTCCAGGAGGAGCTGTTTTTTTATCTCCGTTTTTCTGTTTTCTCTCTCTTCAAATATTGACAAGCCGCAATAACAATGTAATAACATCTCCCTTTTCAGTTTGTCGATGTTTCTTAGTCGTGACACGGGCCATATGTGAAGCACGATTACGCCAGCTGCCAAATTGAATCGAAAATTTGCTATAAGAAGACGGGAAAACAAAAATGGCCGTTTTAGACCCGAAAATGCGATATTACCATTTAGCGAAAGCCACTCTTATCGATAATGAAACGACATTCCACCATTCGGAAGGGTCTAATTTTGGGAACGCTAAGACGTTCATCTTTCTTTTTCGAAATTACACATCGAGCGACGCATAAACTTTTGAACAGCAAAATGAAAATCAAAGTGAAATCGAAAAATGGGAATAACTTCCACATTAATATCCTGTTCTTCAAGCGTTTTGTTCAGTACACTTTTTTTTTGCAAATATTTACTTAAGGAAATTCAAATAATTCAAGAAGGCGTTAATGAGAGTGGAACAATTGAATTTGGTCGATATATTGATGCAAAATTAGAAAAAAAGGTGTTATTTAAAAATTTAAGACAGCCGAGGTAAAGAATGAATTATTTCGATTTCAACTCTCTTTAAGTGGTGAAATAGTGCTCATTTACTACATAAAATAATGTGCGCCCCTTGAAGACTGCAAACACTGCTAACAACTACAGGGTGCGGCTATCTTTCGACAACTATATTTACAACATGTCGTTTTTTTTGTTTTTTTGGGGAAGGGGGGGTGGAAAGAAGTTGTACTTGTGCGAGGGAGTGATTAAAGGCGGAGGAATGGATTTTTGCTTCAGTACCGGATGTTTTTCTAAGTAGTGATTAATCGATGAGCAGTAAAATATTTTCTGCTGCGATAATTGCCTTTGATAGATAGAAATAGGATAGATAAGTTTTTTTGTCGTTTTTGTCCCCTTATCGTTTTTTACGTAACTTGTTTTTTTACCCAGCTGTCATTTGCATGCACTTTTTTCTTTAATTTAACTGGATTCTGTAGAAATGAACAAACGCGAGGATTTTTGTTCCTATGGGGTTTTTACGTGACTATTGCGATGGCTGCTGGGGAAGAAGGCAATGACAACGAGGTTTTTATCGAAACGGAGTGAGTATAAGGGCTTTTGTGGCAATGTGTTCCTAAAATCAACATCGTGTAGAGCCGATCTATACTGCAAATAGTTGCAGTCATGCAAATATTCACAATAGTCCTTAGCGCTTTGAACAGCTGTCTATTAGCGAGTTATTTATAATTGCTTTTATTTCTCGCGGATGATTACTTCACAAATCGTCGCTATAATTATACTTTGCTGCACGTAATTATACATTTTGCAAAGAAATTTCTTTTATTTAATGTTTTTCAGAAATTCTACCAATTTCTAATTCCAATTGGCTAGATACAGTATGTAATATACATGTATTTATTTTAGCCAAAATGTCCTAAATAGTTGCTACATCTAGCCACACATGTCCTATACAGTATGCTTTGCGTTTTTATCCAGAAATTTCCTATATTTCCTATATCTCATTTCCAGGCAAATGGTTCATATGTTTCTTATATATTTGTCCGAAACAAATTCCATCTTATATTCTTGTTTCTGAGCCAATTAAGGTCTATGTTTAGCATATTCCATAACCTTCCTTTCATTTTTAACTAAAATTTGTTTGTTTTGACATCTTTCAAAAACAGCATATCTTATAATTACATCCTAATTTTATCCATAAATGCACTTCCAAAATCTCCCGTTTTTAAATTGTAGGTAAAAATTTCCTTCGACTTTCCTTTACCTTTAGTAGAGTAACGTGTCCTGCGTCTGTTCCAAATCGTTTCTCAATTTCGACTTACGGTATAAATCAGGCGCCCCAATGAGGGTGATGATGGGAGATCCCCCATCTCGATTACAAAGTTTTTTCCAAAAAAGAGAGGCTACGACGCGCGTCGTAATGCACGCGCGCGGATCATTAACGCCTCGCGTTTTCCAGATTGAATTGCGTTTTTATCCTGGCCATGTCAAGATAATTACCGAGCGAAGATAGGACCCTAATTTATTGGCTGGTTTTGTCGTCTGCCTATTACCATCTCCCCTCGCTTTTGGCATTCCCATAGACTAAGTGTCATTCATTAAGGTGGTTTGGTGCAACGGCATCGCTCTAGATAAGGCAGAGAGGCGCATTATCATAATGTAGGGACTTATGTGGCGCTTAATAACGCCGTCTGATAGGACTTTCTTCTTATTAAAATGCAGATTGCCAGCGCGAAACGAGGCTTAGTTATTTTTCCTCGGGGAGAGCGCCGTACGTGCTACGTGCGTCAACGGCCTATCAAAACCATCTCCTTCGAAAAGTTTTTTTTTTAATGATTCGCTCATTTGCTATACGATGTACAGCGTATTTATGCTTTTTGACAGTGCTGTATTCATTGCCCCTTTTTTAAGTCAGTATACTAAACTCTGTACTCGCAACGTCTATGTTGATCCTTAAGGCGCTACTAAAGTCAATATACAGTATATCCGTAATGTTAAAATTTTTAAACATTTTCGTTTTGACTTTGCTTCCTCTTTAAATCTGATAGTATTCATCTGCATATATACTTCAGCAAATTGTGTTTATACAAGTTAATTTTTTAAGTAATGTCTATTTAAAGGTAGAAAAATTCATGTTTGTCGACCTTTTGGGGTGACCCCCGTGACGTCACCCCAGCTGTGATTAAATTGTACTACAAAGGAAAATTAAAAGATTGAAATGATAATTATTTTTTAAACGAAAATATGTAAATTTTGTCATTGTGGGTCAAAGGAAAATTAAAAGATTGAAATGATAATTATTTTTTAAACGAAAATATGTAAATTTTGTCATTGTGGGTGTGTTGCCTTTGGGAAGCTATTATTATTATTATGTGACTGTTATGTATTTTATGGGTCCAATATATGATTTTAAACATTTATATCCATGTAGATTTAGCATTTCTTCATTTTGTTTAATTTTCAAAATTACTGGAATTTCTCATTTCTTCAATGTTACATGTATATGTAAGTGAATTAGACTAGGAAATAATTGAAAGTGTCTTTTTTCTGAATTATTCTCATATTTATTCTGTGAAGAAATGCGGAGAAGAATTAGTTTATCACAGTCTACTTCAGACTCATTCCGTAAAATTGAATTTTGTATCCACTCTGTATATGCATGTGTTGTGTGAAATCAAGTGCGTGGAACTAGACAGCTGGCCAATAGGGATTTCAGTTGTTGTTTTTTTCTTCGCGCAAAAATAGCGGTCACACTGCACTCCCATTTTGCATAGATGATGGATCATCGTGACGTTAATCCGACGTTAATTTAATACCGCCGTGAATCTCATTAGATTTTTATTGGGGGGAAAAAGCGTATACGTAAACAGTTATTCAAAAAAAAGACATTTTGACAAATAAATAAAATCCGCTTTGGGGCACACGCTCGTTTTACTCGAAAAAGTGTTTCTCATTTGAATAAAAATGAAAATGAATGTTAATTTGATATACTTTGTAAACATTAATTAAGGCCGGGTAAACAGGATTTTCATTTGCATTCATTTCCTCCCGTTTATCGTGTTAGCATAAATGGATACATTATACGGCAGGTCTATTTTTGAAGGGAAAAAAATCTAAATCAACAAAAATGCATTAATTTTAAATTGTTTATATTCAGACAAGTTTCTCTGCCGATGTTATTTAAATCTCTCTTTCTCTCTCTCGTTCGCTAATGGACCGTTATATGATGCAGCCAGACAAGAGACGCTGTCGCCATTTGTTTGTTTTAATGGATCGGCAGCTGCTTATTTTTCCATTGAACGTTTTATTTAAATAATTGGCAGAATTTTTTACCCCTCCAGCTTCGATATTCATCCTTTTGTGCTTCGCAATCTGCGAGCCCATTGTACTTGATGAGTGCGTCTATTTAGTGTAAATTGGCTGCGAAATGGTGCTGGTACGCAATTGCGGGGACTGTTCATAAATTTTCAGACTAAGGAAAATGTTGATTTTTGGAATTATTTCGTATTTTCATTCGTTTTGGAACAATTGCATTAAGATTCCACGGATATCACAATAAAACATTTTTATTAAGTTTGAAAGAATATTTATAATTTAAATCTGTTACAAATTATTCCTGCGATAACAAATGAATATATAGTTCTGATATATTTTCCAAGGACAGCGTGTTTTTTTTGTTGTTGTCAAATTCTTCAGTTTTCTCGTTCATTTTAATTTATTAAATTCTTCATTTACTTATTTTGTTATATTTTTTTGGTGACATTTACTGTTAAAGCCTATCACCTAATGTCGATGACCGCTTAAATACGAACCTTATTCGTCTTACGATCCGGGGTATAAAGAATGCCTCGCATATCGAGTATCCTTTTCGCGATCGTGGCGCCACCTTACGCGTCTTACCTCCACCAAGATTTGACCGCTGCGAACGCTTGAAATGGAACAAAAGCTGAAAACAAACTAAGCGTTTCGCAATCGTCGTGGACCGTGGAGTTACGGCCGGAAATGTCCGCTCCGGAAGCCGGCGATCGATCATTCATCCGAAGTCCGTTTCGTCGTCTGACAGGAGCGCTTTTGCGAGGAAGCGGAAAACCGGGCCTGAGGCTCCTGGGCCCGGGTCAGAGATCGCCAATATTTAAGGTTTGCAATGGCACATCAGCATTCTCCATCTCCGTGTTTGTTTTGAATTTCGTGGAGATAATTCAAGGTGATGGATGCTCGTCTTCTAGCCGGTGCCTTACTGTACATTTATCCTTAATAAATGGACGTGTGAGTGACAAGCGTGAACTAATGGAGGCAGAAGTGAGGGTGGAAGGCGAAGAGCATCGAAAGATGACGGATGGAACCAATGCCACGCCTATTCAATGAACTGCCAACTGGTGGCAATGGAGAAATGACGAGTACAGGATGAGACATGAGTCTTGCTTCATTGGTGCCCTCGTGCACACCCTTCTTCTTGATTACATTTCTACTACAGTTTAACCACCTGTATCTTGTATAAGCCGCAATTCTTGATGAACATGCGAGAAGTGGTTAAGAAATGTCATAATCTAACAAGCGTGTCCTAACAAGACTAATGAAGTGTGGACTTTACCAAAGCAACCTATAGATTTAAGATAACCTCCTCCTGGATCCTATTTCAAAATAGTTTTATAATCGCGATTTTAGGATACTGGCACTATAGCTTACGTAACGTAATCTGTGGATGATGTCGTTGAAGTCAAATTGTAGGTCAACGTTCCTGTTCAAGCCGTACGTAGTAATGACCTGGAAGGCATATTCCATTTGGTACTCGGAAACGGTTTGGTTTAGGCAGCAAATGTTTACATAAATGTGATAGAGGAAAGTAAATTTGCATCAAAAGGGATGTTTTAAATTTTAATCGAGCACTGCGCCGGGGTTATTAACTCCTGGTAAATGATGTCATTGAAATGCATGGCAATCGAAAGAATATATTGGTAAATAGGCTACTGCTTGCTCTTTCGTTAGTGTAGATAGCAATGTCTATAGGTTGAAGGGATGATCGAGTAAACATGCATATAATTTGAATAGCTTAACGCACTATTTATCGTTATACATGTGTACCACTGTTGCGTTTTTGTGTGTTATGTTTGCTCATCCTAGTTTATATCAGGTTAAACTGAGGTTTGTTCAACTTTTATAATTTTAAGAAATCCCTTACTACCTGTAGGTGATTGTAATAAAAATAATTTCTCATTCACCGGAAAAAAGTCGATAAAAAATAGACGTTCTCTAATTATCTTTTTGAAAATCCCATTAATTTTCTTTTGTGATTGTGTAAATTCCCTTTTATTGCAGTGATTCCGTGGTTTTTTCTCTAAAATTGCATCCACGTTTTAATCAAGCCTTGCTGCGCTATTTGCACTATTTACATGTACTTCACTCATTTCACTCCGGGTTCTAATATTTTCCTAGCCATTTCAAAAAGTGCATCGTGCTTTTCTTTATTCGTTTGCATTATTGTGGGCACCTTATGCCTAACTGAACCATTCATGTTTTTTAGCGATTATAAAACTCCATCCACCTGAAGATTAAAGAATTTTTGTCTTTTCAGTTTTGCTTTTCTTAACTCTTTGTTGGTTTTTCCTTTTGTCTACTTCCACGGTGTGTGTGTGTTTTTTTTATTTCTTTTCGGTTGTTTTTGGGGTTTGTGCACCCACCGTTTTCGTTTTCACCCTTCATTTCCCACCGGATTTAGATCATGGCGGAGTATTTGTAACAAATGGTACAATTGAAATATCCTTTCCAACCGATCAATAACGTCTGCGTGGCGTGTAGCGATGCACTCGCTGTGCAGGGACTACACGCTGTACTTTTACGCCAAAACCGATGAATTTTTCCGTTGATTTCCGCCTCGGTTTTCTCGTTTTTGTTTTGAAAAAAATGCTCTTTTTTATGTCCGAAACACGTAGACAACGCGCATTACCCCTCTCGTGCGTGTTTCATTTTCGTCAATTTGATTAGTACCGATATTTGGTTGCCATATCTGGGGGCCTACTTTCGTATCCATCCACCACCTCGCTGTATAGAGGGCGTTATTGACGACAAATTTACCTCGTTTTATTCTCCCCTAGCAAATTGCACGATTGTTTCCAGCATTTATGCTTTGTATATGTAGGACATATTATGGAGAATAGAGTGAGAAAAGAAGCCTGGGGAAATATCGAAACGTTGACACATGTACTGCAGATAGTTTCGAAACCAAAAGTTTCGTAAAACTTTCGACATGTGTTCCGGTAGATGTACGCTAGAGTTAAATGTGCAAAATTTTAGAAGCACGTTCCGAGCACTACAGCACATACCGCCATAATGTAAATATCGCCATATTTACGTAAATGATCTATGATAAATGTTTGGAAAATTTAAATAGTTGTGCAAAATAGAATGTTATTCTTATGTCGTCATTGCGAAATTATAGTGCATCATTGATTTATTTCCACATTTTTCAAATAAATTGGAAACTTTTTTGAAACTGTCATCTGAACGTTGTATATTTAATCGTATTATATCAATTATTTAAGTATATTGGTAATTTACTCTAAACATTGTTATACAGTAGCCCATTACATTCAATCGTAAAACATCGGTGCATATTAGAAGTGTTTTTAACGAATTTGATTTTGTATCTGTTATTGAACTTACTGTATTTAAATTCCCGTGATATGACTTCCCAGCACCGGTTTACTGTCTTATAGAAAATGCTTGTCCCTATACTGTTTCTGCGATTTGCGTTAAGCTACAAAAGCTCCACCACCAGGTGGTGCTTTGAATTTGTACGGTTGTAAATAGCTTTATCTTCAACATTTTGCAGTGACTGCATGATACATAAACGCTGTATTAAAACCGCACAATGAGTCCATTTCCCGCCTTCACTTCCTAGCTTTATCCACCCGAAGTGTTTATTTCTCTCATATTTTTATGGCCAAACGCTGTTTTTCAACACCGCGTATGCCTTACGGCGCTCCAGCAATTTTTTCTTTTTTTCCCCCGTCGGTTTGTTCGTTGGGGTTTTACGACCTAGCTCCCCTTATTGAAAGAGGGTTAGGATGTGCGGGTACCACGCAGTCTTATTGATCACCCGAAATTTCCAAGAAAGCCATGCCCAGACCGGGGTTTAAAAACCCCTGAATCGAGTCTGGAAATTTACTTCAAATAGAAATTGCTTCTCATTCATGCATATTTTACCACTATTTTCTTTTTTTTTCCCGCTACCTAAGTTGGCCTGGATTTTCCTCGTTTTTCCTTCAATTTCGCGAAGTTGTTCTGAGCGCGTGGCCCGGATTAAAGGCGATAAGCCCGTTGAGCGGCTTCCGGTTCATGCTATTCGGCGATGCAAACCAGTTTTAACGAGCTGCTGTGGCATCAATTCCATTCGTTTCATCCGGAGACTGATTTTCAACGCTTTTAGTTATTCGAAAATAAGTGAATGAAGTGAACGTTGATGCCGAACGAGTATTCCGATCGTATTGCGCACCCGAGCTAAAAACGTGAAGCTGTAGGTGACGGCCATATTGTGACAACTAAAACAAGTGCTGAGCGGCCTATGATTAACATAGATAAATGAGCCTAAAATGATTGGAACTAAATACTCCTGAAAGAGTTTTTGTTTTAGTGGCACGTAATTGTAAACCGACCCCTGTGAAGCTGGGACGTGTCAAATACATCGCTACGAAAATAATTGCGCTTGACTAGCGAATAAAATCTTAATATGGAAAAATGCTTTCAAAATCTTGTTACTAAACATATTTGTAGCCCTTTTTATTGGGCGCTTTAATCTCGTAGCTATCTAACGCAATCCTCTAGCTTTAATTTTTAACTCTTACGGATCTTATTTCGTGCAGCTTCGTGCTAATTGCTGCATCGAAGTCTTCATCCTTTATCTTTATAGTAATGAAATTAAATCAGACTCTTGTAATATGCGCTCTTCATTTTACTTTATACCGCGAGGAAACAACGCACTCGGCTTTCCGGGCTCTCGTGGGCTTACGGGGTGCTCACGAAATAGTACTTTGCTCCCTGAGTGCTGCCCCTGAAAGGCGGCAAACAATGCCTACACGGGTGCACGGGAAGAATGCTAGCATGCGGGGACGCTTACCATTTTCGAGTTACCGGTACTAAAAACTAAATTTAAAATACCCACAAGATAAAATAGAAGATTTCATTTGTTAAATTATCATTTTATCGAATATTTTTAGTATCTTTTAGTTATGCTTGTAAGAGAAATTAGCAACTTTTAGGAGCATTTGCTAATGTAATTCAGAAGTTAAGAAGCTTCACGGATCGTAATTTGGAAATTTTGAAGTCACGTAGACAAAAGAAATAAATTTATTAGTTTGACAACAGAGATAACCTTTGAGTGAATTTTTTTAAATCAATTAGCGTGTCGATTTTGCACACATTCCCCATTTGCAGTACGATTTTAAAAATATATTTCACAGTATCCATGTTTATCGCAATTTTGAGGCACGCTGTATGACCATTTTTAACTAACTCGTAGAATTAAACATCTTTATAGGTCCCTGTATTAGCACTACTTTATTGAACACCCTGAAAATTTACCGCTTCATTGTTTATAATTTTTCTAAATAAACTGCCTAGACGTTTTGAGCACCTTTTGTGTGCTGCCTAAGTACGCTTAGTAAAGTACCTGTAGATATCAAAGACGTTTAGCCGAAGCATTTGTTTGTTGTTGATAAACTATGACGAATGAACTTTTTGAACGTTCCATGTTCGAGGACTCATTTTCCCGGCGATTAAATTATTTTTATTCGATCGGAGTGTGTGCAAATATCATATTTTGATCGTTTTGTGTCCTTATCTATAAAACTAATAGTCGCAACTCTCGAGTTTTAATAGTGAAATGTAAAGTGCGCAATTTCTTCGTAATGCGACGATATTGCGAAGATCTCGTTTCACCATACGTCATCTCTCCTCTCTAAATATCTCTTAGTTTTCGTTTATTTTCGGTGTTTGATCCCCCATTTAGGTGGCGTGCGCCGACTAAGGGGTTTACTCGGAGTGTTGTCAGCGTGAAGTGCTTTCAACATTAATTAACGTGTTGTGGTTTATTGCCGCATTTTACGACCTATTCTCTGATAGTTAAATCCAACTTTTTTATTTAATGGAAATGTACCTCGGTGCATTAGGCTAAAGGGGCATCTCGGAAAGATCACCGCGCACTTTTCTCCCCCTAACGACGACGTTGCTAAGCAGCGTGCCTTCAGGGGATGATAAAGTAAATGTCTGAAATGTGTAGCATTTTGACAAACGCGTGAGAAAACCAAAGTGTGCGTGGATCTTTGCGAAAGTTGAGTTCCAGCTATAGGCATACATATTCTTAAATAATAATGTTATATGCATGTATATAGAGTAGAGCGAGTGAAAATAGTAGTTTTAATGAGTTTTGCTCAGCAGTTTCTGTAAATTCCATTGAAACCGTATAAAGTATGAAATCTTATAGGTCGGTTGCACCAACTTAGGTTAAAATCTTAGGTTTACTAATCTTGGGTAAAAATTTGACCCCAGGTTAACCTTCGGGTTAGATGTTTGTGTTGCACCAATTAACTCTTGTTGAAATATCCCCAGGGTTATGGAACCCATGTTTAACCTACTGAACAGAAAAGGAACTAACTTTGATCAACGCTGCCAGATTGCATATCCTGGCTTCACCTGTCTCGGTGACCAGGTGGTGTAGAATGCACAATTCCCTAGCTTCATCAGATTCATCTGTAGTGTCCGCCATGTTGCTTTTTCTAATAACCCGAGGTTAACCCTGCCTACTGGCTGGGTTAACTTTTCTCTTCATTTTTTCCCTAACCCGTGAATTGTGCAATACAACGGTGGGTTAACCAAGAGTTACACAGTAGGTTAACCCTAGGTTATTCGTAACCTCTGTTGGTGCAACTGGCCCTAAGCGATGAAAATGAACACAATTCCGTGCTCTTTCACGTGATTATCAAAGGGTTAATTAAAGTCGCTGAAAAACATTCTTCCCGTGATCATCTTAAGAGATCATGCGATTGAAGCGATTATCTTTTCTTATCATGGCCCTTTTATAACGCTATTAAGCAATAAGCATCAGCCCCTTTTAAATAAAAGACAATCTAATCCTTCAAAAATTGATGCTAATGCGTCGTTTAACCGCGAGATGTTTCATTAGGTTACTCTTCAGTTTACGTAATAAATCTAATTAGGCGTCAGGATAAAGCTTAAATAATCAATTTTCGGATTTTTCGCTCGCCTAGCATATTTTTTTTTTTTGCGTTCCTTTCGATCGTCTCATCAACACAAAACCCGAACGGCTGCGAAAGCACTTCCGGTCTATACCGTCGATACGGTATTTGCCCAATGGTCTATTGGAAAATCAATGCAAAAGACTCGAGCGGCGCTTCCCGATGAATGAATTTGAGTGACTTAATCTATCGTCAGGCAGCGACGGGGAGGGCTCCAAGATGGCGCCCGTGTCATTAATCGTCCTGTTTACTTTGCCCGTTTTATTTTATTTCAACCGCACGGCTACGTGTTCCGTTTCGATAAAACGCAATCGCTTGCCAGCACTCTGCCCGTGCTATCTTTATGCGCTAACTCGTGAAATATGAGCACTCCATGGCGTGGCTGGTCGCAATATCACACGCCACAGATCCCCAATAACACTATAGGCCTACGAACTACATCCGCCATTGGCACGCAGTGCTGCATTCGGGGATCGTCGAGGTGGCTTTTATCATATTTTATAACGTCCCAGGTGGATTTGCTCCCTCTTCCAGGGTCAGACAGCCCATCAATTTTATGACGAAAGCAGTTTAGCAGCTTCTGGCGAGGACTTTTAGTTTGGGACACCGCTAAAGCAAAAGCAAATTCCGGTCGAATTCTAGACTGGAATGAATCTTTACTATGGGTTTACGTCACGAGGAACCGTTTTTGGAATCCCGAAGTCATTAATTCGGTATCTTAAACGCAAACGTTTTTTTTTTTAATCTTTAAAAAAAGTACATAATGTAAATAACCGAAAATGTATTAGTAATTTTTGTAATTGATCAGATGGGGACATTGCAAAATACCATGCATGGATTATCTGATTCGAAATTCCATTAAAACGGTCAAGGAGACCGTTTCCACAGTATATATACGTAATACCAGTATGGTCATTCCGAGCATCCAGATGTCCATATTCGCAGCGTTAACTTCCCGACTAGCGAACAGTACCCAAACTATACATGTGAGAAAAAAATGTGCAGCAGACGACAAAAAAAAAAGTAGCGCCTGCTTTATCAAAATGCATTATCGCTATCACTCATTTCAAACGAATTGCTACATACTTAGCCAATTGGGCAGTATTGTGCAACCCTGTGGCTAACTGTTATCCTATCTCGAGCGAGTGACACGTATAGGTCGCCTACATGTGTACGATCCGATCATATCCCGTTGGTAAGTACTGGGTCCTAATAGCCGCATCAATTCTTGCGCTGCAGTCGTATATTTTGGACATGGGGACATGAAAGGTGCCAACACGGAGTGACCATACTGGTATTACGCATACTGTGCCGTTTTAATTACAAAATTACAAACACCAAGTTTCAATAGAGGTGATCACACAGAGGCTTTACGATTGGCACGTTTGGCTTTCGCGAAGCCATGTTTTCAAAATTAATGCGTCAATTTGTTTAAGAACATCAAGAACTTACACGTCATGTGACACCACGCAAAGTTTCTGTCCGAGTACTCCTAGTATATGAACAATTTAAGAGCCATTTGTAGTCGTAGAGCGTTCCACATATCCTATACTGCATGAGAATTGGAATTTGTAACGTTGACATTTTTCTTTCTTTCTCGTACACATGAAAATTGTTAAGAGAGAAACCTCACATTTGCGCATTTTCCCTAGTGCAGGTGACGTTTATAATTTTGTCCCACGGGAGATATTTCTGACGTACATGTTTTTCTCAACAGAACAATGGCATTCTTTGAATTGCTACAGTTTAAAAGTAGGCCTAATGCCACCCGAAAGAAGGTTGAGGATTGATCCCATGGAAAAGTAGCATTTGCACCAAAGTATCATAGCTTCGAGGAGATTCAGCAACAATAAAGAAATCCTGAAATCTTTTCAAATGAAATTTCGGTAACGTCAGGAAAGCTACATTTCTGATGCTTTGAAAAGCATTATCCGACTTAATCGAGTGATGGGAAAGTTGCCACATGACTGGCAGATTCAGAAGGTAGAGAGAGGAAAAAATGAAAAGAAATGAGGATGATGGGGCGCCAACGTCTTCTTGGATTGGATGAGCAAATAACTGACAGTTTAAGATTGCAAAGTTTTCTGACAGTTTCGCTGCTAAATAGCTTACAAATGAAAAGAGATGTGGATAAAAGCATGTCTATAGTACGAGCGCGCACTATTCAGCTGGGCGTGAAGGCTGTAGATGTGCTTGCTTGAGATACGAACCATTCAATCGTGAATACATGTAATGCTCAAGAAATAGTTTATTTAACCGATTTTATTCGTTGATGGTCTTATATTCAAGAGCTTTAGACTACAACGTCCGTTTTTTCACGGGAACAGGACAGAATTTGTGGAGAAAAAGGACGAATTATGAAAAATTCGCGATTCGTGCTGAAGCTACAAGTAGATGCTTCCACCTTACCTATCTCAAATTTTACAATATAACCTAAACTTTTGTTTTATACATTGTATAAATTTGAAATCACGTGCATCTACGATACGGTTCCCAGATTTTCCCATTCAACTGTGGTAAATATTTGTGAGAAAAAAATCTGGCATACGGTCTAGGAAACTAGTGACATTTTCTTGAAATACGTTTCGCTAATTGTTTGTAGTCGGTTTATCTGCTAAGATGCTTGTCACGATATCAGATCGCTGAGATAATTTGCATAGCGTACTGCTACAATTCTGATGGATCCGATGCGTGTTGACTTTATCATCTCACAATTACTGGCTTCATTATGCAAGTTTGTGGGCGTGAGGGAAGATAAACTCGTTAAACACTATAGGTTGATTAACGAAAACAATGATCGCATCTTAAAGACGCTCGTTTGCACCTTGATTAGATTATTAGACAATCGTTGCAAGTCTTCGCCTCACTTGGCTTCCTTCGAGCGAAGGGGCATTTTACCATGTTTTCTCGCGATGTGATCATGGGAAATTAGCCAGCTGTTCTATTTGTTTCTCCAATTTTATTTGTAATTGCTCAATACACGAAACGACTTCGCTATCTGCTTCAAATGTGTTTTTGCTTTCAACCAACCTCCTTCTAACCAGATCTATTGACCGCTTTATTACAGGATGCCTTAAATTTAAGTAGCATCAGCCAAATTACTACAATCTTCGGTACTTACGTATTATCCCATGAACCGACTGCTCCCATCCCAACTAACTGTTTTTACTGCTGTCCCTCATCCCTTGGGTAATGTGACCTGATCCTGTGAAATATGAACTTTGACCCAAGAAAACCATGGGATTGCTTGCCTGCTACCGTTTATTCATTGGGCTGTTGTTGATATGAGTGGTAGCAACATTTCAGGTAGACTAGGATAATACGTAAGTATACCCAATCTTCTATAGAAAAAAGATTTATTTGAAATTTAGAATAAGCCAGTTGTAGAGAAACAATAAATTAGCCGCCAATTGTCCTTTATCCATATACAATTTGCTCAATAAATTTTACAAATCTGGGATACATTTGACTTATCGGTGCATTAAAACAACCGCGTCTCGCGTAATATATGAAAACATCCAGCATGCACTTCCTTTTACCATCGCCATGCAGGACCGATACATGTACTTTTAAAACAAAATGAAGGAGACTCGCGATGCATCCTGTAGCTGGAGTACAGTAATGTTAGTAGCGTGACATTTTCGTCGCCGCGTTAAAACCGTGAAAAAAGTTGCATTTATTCCGCAGAATTTAAATTGAATTTGCCCGTACATGCAACGTCCATTATCTATTCATTTTCAATTACCGCGCATCTCGCACTATTTTCGAAACACGGCGCGCGTTGGAGAGAAAAGCGGGTGAGGAGTGATGGGTAAGGGGTGCTGGGAACCCGTACAAATTGTCAATCTGGGCAATGGCTTTGGCTTGTTTGCAATTTCCAGGCAAGAGATGCGGTGATTTTATTATTCCGAGCTCATCTCACGGCGACCCTCTTTGCACACTTTGAAATCCGCCTCAACTTTGCGAAATGGCTTCTGCTACAAGCTGCTTAAATTATCCCCATTTCGCAGCGGCATCCATCGGAATAACAAGACCGAAAAGAAAGGATAATGATGATCGCCTCGATGACCGGCGATTGCATCCCCTTAGACAACCACTGAATTTGTAGCACGCGTGTCCGGTGCAACTTGCAATCGATAACTGCTCGATTCTAGCCAATTTTTTCCCCATCCTCATCGTCTAAAAAGCTAAAGGCGGGAGAGTGCATAACAATGGCTACATTCAGGGTGTTATTTTGTCAGAGTGACACCACCGGCTCAGCTTCAACCACGTGGACATGGCGTGCGAAAGCAGTGTAGGTCAAATGCCCATCCCCTTTATCATTAACGAGGCTTGTTTGCCATCGCAACTCCTGGAGAAAGGATTCTTCGAGTCTCGTTCTACAACGTAGTCCCAAGTTTTCAGAATGGTAGGGGAGCGGGTGCTAATCGGGCCACCCTAAGGGATAATTGAACCTAGTGTGTTAAAAATTAGCACTTTCATCCTGATAAATACACATAAAGCTTCTTTTGTAACTGGACTTTCACTTAAATCACTAAATTTTGAAATGCTTCATGTATTTGCAGAGAAATAAATTTTTTTGCAAAATGTTTGACTTGGCCCCATTACCCATAGCTCTAGGGTAATTAGGCCACACTTGGCCCCATTACCCAAGATGAGTCAATCGTAAATTTAACAGTTAAAAACGGCTATATTATTTGCAAATATTGACAAAACCATGAAAACCATGAAAACCAACAGCATTAATGACACTTTGAAAAATTTCTTTGTTCCAATTTGCCCCAACTTTAGCGAATCTTTAGCAAAAAAGTAGAAATATATTCATGTTTAGTTTGTATTTTACCTAAAAACAATGCATATTAAAAAGGTAAACAAAAAAATTCAGAAAAAATGCAACAACATTTTCTAATACAATTGTATGCTACCTGGGCTATAGGCCTGATTACCCCAAATTGAGCGCATCAAGAAAACTATTTATTTCTCCCCAACCCTTTACTGTCAATATAAAAATATTACTCAAACCTATTAAAACGCATCATTACTTACGATTAATTGAATCCTATTTGGGTAGAAGAAAAGTCGCAAAATCGAAAAAAATGCTACCAATTCCTTCCTTTTCTTTTTTTGAATCTAATAGTTATGTGATTTGCATGCCCATGTAGACCACTAAGGTACACCACTATCCAATAAATCCTGTTTCAAACAGTTTTTTCTAAAACAGGCATGGCCCCATTACCTCGCATGGCCCAATTACCCCTCGCTCCCCTATTGTCATAACCTATCTGTTGGTTGTATTCTCTATACGTCATAGCCTCTCTGTTGGTTAATTGTAACCTCTATAAGAGTCATACCCTCTCTGCTGACCATACTCCCTGCATCTGTTTTGCTGATAATTATTGTAACATGAAGAGTAATACAGTAGGGGAGGTATATATTCAAAGTTTGTATCCAGTCTTTTGTAACAAGCAGAAGCTAAGTGTCCATTTTTGTTACAGATTTGGCATGTTATATTTGTGTTTTATTGTTAAGTTTCGTTATTAAGTCTATTATTTTGTTGCGGTCTTGTGCTTGATTGTGATGTCAAATTTGATACTGTGAGTGCTTGGAATTTTTTTCAATTTCGACATTTAGCTTTACCAAAGCGGCCTCCAACACTTTTTTAACTTGTTGTAAGGTTAACTGTCCTGTACTGCTAGAACTAATTTTTGAACGCATTTTGAAGTCTTATCTATGAGGTATTAAAGAAGAGAATCTATTGTAAAATCATTACTGCAACGGAAAGTACTGGTTCAATTTTCAAGCAAACCCAAGATTATGTGATTTATTATACAGGGTGTTTCAGCGCTATGTTGCCAATCGTTGTGGGCAAGTAGAATGGGTCCATGACGGCTATTTATGTTTATGTACCCATAGGTGGAAATGCCCGGTTAGGGTGCTGGAGGCCACCAAAGATCAATGCAGTCCCATTTTTTGCCCGATGTGTTTTGATTTGCGATTAGGTGATAAGAAGGTACAAGCCATTTCTGAAGTTTATTCTGTTTATTGAAACAAGAGCACAGATATTCATAACAGCGGTTCAAATTGACGGCCACCAGCGTCAATGCATGCGGTGCACCGACGGATAATGTTCTGCCTAACCCTCCCAAAAATGCCAGGTGT
>JAQGAO010001246.1:0-25637 GCA_034697705.1 Ommatoiulus sabulosus
ATTGTAATGTAAGAATAAATTCGAGAACATCCCATGTTGAATGTTTTATTTCTTAAAGAACTCTAGGATATCTGTGGTTATTTGATTGGCTCATACTGGATTAGCTATCCTGAAAAATGTCTGCGCTTTGCTAAGCAACATTTACATTTATACATTTGAGTACACATCCCTCAGTAATGACAAACTGATCTCTTAAATATCCAGCCTATAAGAATACATCGAAAAGCTAAAACCCTTGTGTATATAAAAACCCGATTTATTTTTTAGTATAAGCAAAAGTATTAGCAGAAGCTTTTATTCTGACACTTATTTAAATAAATTAGTCAGTTTTTAAGAAAATCTTGAACTTGTCTTGAAATAAGTAGGCCTACATGCACATGTATGTGATGCTGGTTAATAAATGATACTGTAATGATTTTCAAACGACACATCTGAATTATATGAGGGCATTGTGTCTAGATATCTAATGGAAATTTAAGTCTTTATCGCTGATATTTGCAATTCTCAATAGTTGCATTCACCCCGAAAAACCACATCATACTTTGATTTTTATTTAGCAAAATTAAAAATGCAACTTGTATATTAATATATTCGTTGTAATTTTATATAATGTAAGGCTTCATCGTTAAAAATGTATGAATTTCCAGCTTGACTATGAAAATACATAAAAGTAATTCACTTTCTAATCTTCATTTTTCGATATCGATGCTTTTTTGGCTGATGTTTCATCTTTTTTTCTTGTTAGTGGTATGTTATTTCTGGTCTCGTTATATTTAGGCCATGGTTTTCAATACAGAACGTATTGTCTAAATTGATGCATGAGTGGTTGAATTTTCATTTAGCTCTTGTTTTATTTTCTCATTTAGATCTTTTTTATTTTCTCATTTTTGTAAAGCTAGGTCAATTATAATGATTCTACTAATATAAGCATGTGGATTTTTTAAATTATTTCGAGTGATCGTAAACTGAAATTGACAAAATGAGTTAATTTATCTTCTCCGTGGTTATGCTATGTAGTTTAACCAAATGACCTTAATGAGAAGTTGAATTTGTTAAGCGTTCAACAGGAATAGATGAAGGCTTTATCGGATTCATGGATAAATGTAAGGTTTCCAAGTTTTGATAGAGAAAATAAAGGTAGATCAGGAGAGATGATTAAAGATACAAATATGAAGGTTTTACACGAGGAAACGTGAAGGCCAAGGAGATGATAATCAATATGTGCGCTTACTTTGTACTGAATTGATAGGTTCTTTTTTTAAATTCTTAAGGCCAGTTATCCTAATGTTATTTTCACTTTAATCCAAGGCAAATGTTGAGTAGGTACGTAGTACAAATCAATCATAATCGTCCTGTTTTCTCTAGGGCAAATACCTCCGTGCCCTTGTCTAATATATACAGTATAACCCAAAGTTTTTTTTTCCCAATTTCATATCTATGAGTAACAAAGTGATTCCAAAAATGGACTATGGGTTCAGCAAAACCCCAGGAAACATTAGCATTGATAATTGTCGGGAAACTATGGGTTGCACTAAACAGCGATTTGTATTGCTAGTGGTCAAAATCCCAAAGATGCTACAGTGGTTATGAAGTTTTAGATAAATGACTCGTGACTCTTTTTATTTATTAGATGGTTCAATTTATGGTTTGTTTATTTTAAGAAAAGTAAATACGTGGTGGTTGTCAACAAGATTGGAGTGGTTCGTTGTAAAAGAATATCCAAGCGCAAAAGATTTCAAGTGCTATGAGAAATTATGAAAAAAATTACTGTGATTAATTGGAAATCTGAGAGTAAAATATACCACTTATTTCAAAATATTGTGAAATTGTTCAGCTGTACAGGGATAAATAAACTGCACCAATAAAATGTTTTTATTAGTATTGCATGACAATAATAGCAGAGTAATGACTGTTTTCTACTCGTTTCACTTTTACATACCACAACATCTGGCATAGTGAATTAACCTAGTTTGGACTACTTGCTATACAGCATGCCTATGTCGCTGTAAACTCATTGCCTTGTACAAATTTTACAGTATAACGTTTCTCAATAATTTTCATCCCTTTTTTAATAACTATAACTTCATATTTTCAAATTGTTGGTTTTCTTGCTTATGTTCATTCCCTTTACTTAAGTTAATACATAAAAGAAAATGACAAATTTAAGATTTGCTTTGTCTTCAGTTAAGATATGGGATACACCGACTTGATATGAAATGTTTTCAAATTTCAGACTCCGTTACTTTTCATACGATTTTTTTAATGTCTTCTTTAGAAATTTTTTCAATCATATATGTAAATCAAACTGAAATCAATTGAGCCCTGTTCACCCCCATCAATTGAATTGATGGGGTGAATTGAAAATAGTGGGACTAGAATTGACCGAGCGTCATAGATTTTCGTGATTTAGATATATCTAAGGGTTAGTGCGCATTTCGCGGGTATAGCTAGAGTACGTAGCCTACTGTGCGATCTCTTTGAATTGACTGCGAAATACCCTTGGAATACAGTCTACAGTAATCCCATAATAAATAGTCTTGAGGATTCGATCAGCACCGAGTAAATCCATTACAAGTAGGCTTACATACTTTGAAAACTTTATGCTGATGTGTACTTAAGGGAATTGAATTATTGATCTTTATTCACGTGGGTATGGCACTCAAGAGTTCACGTAGATCTAAGACAGTATGCTCCGAGGCCTGTGACCCTTTTGCTGATTCAACCATATGCATGTACTATCAGGATTGGTCGAGCGCATCGGTGGAATGCCCGAGTTCTGCATTTGACGTCAAGGAAATGTAAAGTATTTACATTATGGTAATTGAATAAAATATCTGATTTCGGTAATTCTAAACTGAAACTATCACCGAGTGTATCAATGACTTTTCATTCAATTGGTGTCTGTATATCATCTGTGTGGAAATTTTAGACTCATTTATTTCTCATATATAATGACGAATTGTATGCTAATCATACATTAAATACCAAGTTGATTTTGGTCATCTTAAAACATGTGTTAGATTGTCTTCCATACTTAAAGCATGGCGATACACGTGCCATACAAGCATAATTCGTACGCTGTCATGGTCACCCACTTCATACTGTATACATGTATATGTATATGTTCACTGTATATCAAGTTTGTCAGCTATGGTAATGACGGCTCAGCATCCCAGTTTCAACTCTGGAGCGGTTTTGTTGCTTGCTCTTTATTGATTTCAATGCGGATTATACACAGTCTTTAAAGTCTCCATAAATTGGCATTTGCATGACTTTTTACAAATTTCTGAACAACCAAAAAGATCTAATCATGAACATTGAAACTTCAAGAACTACATTTTATATGACGATTCGCAATACCTCATTTTTTTAAAGATGTTTTCTTAAAATCAAGTTACACCTTAACATCCAACAAGATGGAATACTCACGCACGTTCATCTCATTTTAAGTTAAAAGGCGGTGAAATGATTGGTTGCTTTATAGTTTGCTTTATTAGATGAACATCTAATTCTAGGACATATTTATTAAGCGTACATGTACGCTTATATGTATCTGCTTGTAAAACCTAACTTGAAATTATTCAACATATCTGAAATTGCGCACAAAATACTGTTTTTAATTCAGCATTTTTTTTAACTTGCTAGAAATTGATTTTTATATTAAGGTCGTCTCTTAATTTAAACCTGTATACATGAACTTTTTTAAGTTTTCCTTTTGTTAGCAGCATAAGATCCGGATTCCAACCTCATCGTAGCAAGGTTAACATCCCTGTATGTGTTGTGACGTCAGAAGCGCTAAACCATTTACTATTCGTATCGGATACAGTTCTTAAACTAAAATTACGCGAAATATAAATCCCTAGAAAAACATGAATAGCATTCTTGGCATTCACAATTTTCCAATAATCATTTCATGGCAATAATCTATGCTTCGGGTATGGTGAAAAGATCGAAGGCTAACAATCTAGGATATCCTAGTGAGGTTGCTTCAGAATAATAGAAAACAAGCATACAGTATCGCAATCTTAAATTGCCTACATCGATCTCTTATCTTGTCGCCCATTTTTTGTCTAAATTCACACACATACAATCATGGAATTTATTGGTGGTAAAATAGAGCACAAAAATCTATGTTGCAATCGCATATACAGTATACAGGGTGTAGCATTGGAGCAAAAAAAGTCATTTTTTTATTGAGGCAATGGATAGAAGAGAAATTCCTGTTGAAAATGAGGGCAAATGACACTAATCTAATTCAATGTTCAAAAAACATGCCTTTAGTAATTGCTTTCAATTACAGCACTCTTTTTTCCCTTTCAGGATGCTGAAATGACAGTCAGTTGTGAATTCAAGATAAGCACATCCTTGCTTATACAGAATGATATACAGTATGTATAGTAATTGTGACTCATAAAATTTCGATTTCTAAATTCACCTAAGACATTTAATACGCAAAAAACGACAACACTTGACATCTGGGATTACAATCATGTACTTCATACATACATTAGAATGTCGTGCTAATAAAGCCACTTTATATTTCTGTTTAATTTCATGATTGAGGATTGGAGATTTGGCATGTGCGTGAACTAGGAAAGGATAGAATTAAGAGATAGGTGCACATGTAACAGTAAACATCCAACAGTACAATCAGTCTACAGTAAATCTAAATTAATTCTATTATTAGTTATAGTACGCAAATACTTGTACCTTTCATGTCTACAACGTGTCTTCAGCATGTAAATAAAGTTATAGAATTTCATTAAAATTAATTAATTCTAGATTTTAATTTTAATAAGTGACACGATGTTTTCCATAGTAACATGTTCTGCCTGTACAAGTTTAATTTAAATCAGTATTAAAAAATTATAACCAGTACAATTTGATAACCTTTCATTCCATAACCCTCCCAATTAATTTAAACCAGCTAAGAATGCAATTAAATCAGATAACTAGGGAATTAGCATTATCTAACGAATAGAATATAAAGCATAGATACCCAGCAATACGACTTTTCTGATTTCGAATAAAGCTTGGAAAACGTAATATAATACACTGTACCTTGTAATAATCGAAAATACTGTATAAGTGTTCTGAGCGGAACTGTTGCGCAATATTGCGTGGGCAATTTATTCGTTTCCTGAAAATGCTGTGTAAGTTTCATGAGAGGTAAAGAACTCAAACAGGACATGATCGCTTATTACTTAACTGAAAATTATTTCAATTGCAGTTACAATTATTGCCCCTATTTTGAGATCTAGCAGAAGTTAGCTACATTTTCTATGAAAATATTTGCAGTCAAATTATTGGAGGGCTGCACCAAACTTCAAGTAAAGTTTGTAAATGCCAAGGTGATTCCAAGAAAAAGGGGTGTATACATTTTTTTCATTAAGTCAGTCGTTCATTACTAACGTTTCCACGCCATCCTCTGAAGAAGCAACTGTCATTCAAAATATATTAATACGAATTTTAAGCATCCCACGACTTCTCCTTAATCATTTGCATTCGTATCGATCCGCTCCAACTACTGCTCGCATTAATCTTCGTTCACCTTTTTGAATAACATTTCTATCATCAAACGTGTGCAACCAAAGCAAAGCTAGAAAATCAAGTATACTTGTCAAATCCTCCAAAAAACTGCTCAGTCATTTCTATTTCAGATGACCCTGCAATTGGGGAATCTGACGGCCACACCTTACAAAGAACTGCTCTTGTCGTGTTTTTGATAGACTTTTTTTTTCTGTTTCACTACTATTTTACCGCTACTGGAGCAATTATTGAAATCCGGAAACGATGTTTTCTTAAGGTCATGTATCGTAAACGAATTTTCTATACCCCGTGTAGAAAAATCAAGGCGGAGCTGAATTATTTATATCATTTTAACTGGTGGTTTTAGTGCTATGGAGATAGATACACTGTATTTCTTAATTTTGCAATCACATGTAATAAGTGGCAACATTGCATAGTTGACGGCAGCGTCGAACCTGTCTGATAGAAGGTTAGGATTTTCCAAGAAAATTGACTATTCAAAGAAAAACAACCGCACTATTTATTTTGTTGTGCTGAAAGGACATTCCTTGAGCCTCACCTAGCCTCACGAAAGATATTTTGGATGCCATCTGCTTAGAAGCGCTTCTAACCTTCATAGATTTGATTTATTTCCTTCAAATAGTCAAATTCACTTTACATTTTATCGTCGCATTCGTACATTGTTTATTCTTTTCGTGGTTCTTTCACTTGGCGAGAAGACCAAGGATGCAATTTTGAAATTCTAAGCTTGTTTAAAATCAATTTTCCTTCGTTAATTTATTTTAGTTTATACATGTATTTGTATTATCAACATCTGCGTTTTCAAGACTGTCATCTCACATTTTTTTGTCTTTACTGAAAATCAATAACTATGTTGTCATACTGAATTTCAACAAAAAATGGCATGACCAAGAATTTCTTAAATTGGATTGCCTTAGTGGAAAACACTTAAGAAAATTTACTCAGATTTTAGGATGGCTAAGTAATTCCTAAATATAAATATCATTTTAAAATGTGTAAATAAGTTTATACCTACTTAATCATTGATCATATTGTTACAGCATATCACAGAGATAGTTTTATTCCCTTTGATCATTGTTTTTAGATTTATACGCTACCATTTTAAACATAAATATGTGTCGAGTTATCATTAAAATGACTGTGTACGAACTATCAAATTACTGATAGATCATAATAAGAATAAATACAAATTATAAAATGATGATCAATTGAAAATTTTCCCACAGAAAAATAATCACAATAAATGAAGTATATCTTTCAAGATATCTATTCGATTGCCTCCAAAATGTGTTGTCGTTTGGATGCCCACCCTGTATTTCTGGCCCTTTCGGTGCTGCATAAAATGAGCATTTGCTGCTAGCCATACATGGGCATTCTCACATTTTCCCTTCTGATTAAATGCTCCCGTGTTGCTTAAGCGATTCCAATGAATATTTGAAACCAATTGCACCCAGCAGGCAATTCATATGTCACAATTAAGCCGTAAAAATGGGAAGATTTAGAGATTCTGCCTATATACGAAGGCCGTCAAGATAGGTGTGCCAGCTCAGACGCTCACGTAGGTTTACTGTTTAAGTAGTCTGCTGATTAGTCGCGTCCTTAACTGCGAGAAAAAACCATAAAAACAGTGTATAACTCATGACTGGTATCAATTGTTTGTTTTAACATTGGACGCACATACCACCTAGTGTTATTTTCATTAAATGCAAATCATCATAACGTTGATCTTACTTAAATAGTTTACGATATCAAAAAGCTTGGATATCACAAATTCTCTTCATCGTTCTCCACAACTTGGCAGAAACGGAAATGAAGGAGCATTGGCTAAAAGAATGAATATTTTATGTTGAACACGTGGTATTTTATGTAGCAGAATCAAGTTTTAGACAATAGCCAATTTGTCGCTATGTGTCCCGGATGTGTGATCATAATATACGACTCGCATTTTATAATCTTGTTTTCGCCCAACCATGACTTGAAAATTGCTGACAAGTTTAATAATTGACCGTCTTGCGATGAAGTATTTTGGATTTCGTATCGGTCAATTTCTTAGCATATTGTTTTTAAAATATCGATCATCTTGCTACATTAGAGCACATGTAATTTATAATTTAGTTGCTTTTTCTACGTAAGCAACTCAACACTGGGAATTGCTGAGTACAGTGGATCTACTTGTACTCTTGTTGACAGTTCTTGGTATTTCGTGAAATTTTTTATTTCATAGAAAATACAAGTAGGCCCTACTCTATGCACTGTTCATCGTAAACTTTAATCATTCATACATGTACTGTATGTAATTCGTTAGCCCATCTTCTTTTTCCTAGTACTACAGTATGGTATTTACGAGCAATCACTCACGCACTAAAGTTACCGGTATTTCCGAAATGCCAAATGTCATGAAAGCAAATTAAACAAAGTTGAACTTAGTTTGCAATTACGATAAAGAAGAATACCTGTATGTGATTTCTTAGGAGAAGAAGCAATAAAACCATTGACCTTGAAAACGTGAAGAGGTATTTCCAGTTATAAACTGTATCAACAAAAAAAAACACCTGCAGTAAGCAAATAACTTGCAATATTTATCTAATTATCTTTAATTAAAAACAAAAAAAATCGATTACCGTGCACTTTTCTAACCATGACAAACTAAACAGTCGTAAAAAATGGCTGACTTCCAGGTGTGTTACACAGTGGAGGTCACATGATGCATGTATAGCATCGAAGCATGAAAGTGACTTTTAATGTTTTAATATTTTGTATTGCATATACGCTGTAGTTAAAAGTGGAATTTTCAGTTTGAGTGGTTTCGCGATGATAATGAAATTTCAGCTGTTGGTCCCGTTTTAAAGGTCAGTTAGCCCGTTATTGAAATTTGGCCTTATTTATTTTTTCTAAATTCGAAATGGCTTGGGCGTGACCCTGGAGAAAGTGCTTTCATCGTGTCGAGTGGGCACCGAATTTTAAGCGGTTCTGATGTAGATGGTCAAATAAGAGTATATGCTTTATAGATTAAAAAGGAGAAGTTGAAAGCAAATTGATATGGGAGGAGATGCACACGTACTCTTGCTATATGACGCATCATTCTGCTTTTTCTTGGTGGGCAACACGCGTTGTAGTGGGTGTACTTACCAAGCTTGAGTAATCATGGTGGAAAATACCTTCAGTGTGCGGTTTAATAAATCACTACCCTCGAAGAAATACCCATTTATGTAGATCTGCGGTTTTGGTTCTACCTCGAGATAAAGAATTTTTTTATTTAAATTCGCCCTTGTTTATTTCGACATTTATGGATTTCCATATCTGTTCATAAGGATGGAATATGATTACAGTACAGCACAACTATTTATTCACTTTCTATAAAAATGTGCAATCGGATGCTGATTGTATAGAAAAAAAAATATCGTATTTTCCGTAAATTTATTAACGTAATTTCATTGTCATATCCAGCCTGTATTTCTCTCGGTGACAATGCGGTAGTGATTTTTTTTCTCGTTATTCTCGGCTACGATGTCATTATTATCGATTTCTGCAATAATTTGAACAAATCCTGCATATTTTTTATGAACACGTACATGTATTACCGCATATCAGATACACCGCAAAGGAGATAGATGTCTAGGGATCCTCGTATATTATGCCATGTTCTTGTAAATATACAGTATATTCAGCGAGGTACACCCCCTCACAATCATGTACATTTTTCATGCGGATCAATGTTGTTTTCGCCTCAGTGGAATGTATGCAAATTTGAATTTGATTTTTTATCAACGACCTATAACTCGTTCTGGATTCGATTTGATGCATGGCGCTTTTTACACTCATCTGTAAGCAATGCGAACAGGAGATATGAAATGAAGAATAATGCAATTCCTGGTGCCTAAGATATTGCGTTAATAACCTACTTTAAAGTCTACGTGAAGACAATTTGGGTTTTTTTCACTCCACCCTTTTACCTTGCTAACCCACTCCATCAGGAATCCCCCCTTAACCTTATTTTCTTCCTCCCTGTCCCCTCCTCCGAATAATCACACCTTGATAGTACAATACGGCTCCAGTGAGGCCAGCTAAAATGGAGGAGGATTTTTACTAATCACGCCCTGTCCGGTTATAGAAAGTATAAATAGTTGTAAGGGAAAGTCATTGGGCTACTAGAATGGTGCACAAACCTGATTGAATGTGAAGAGAAAGTGTGGCAAGTCGTGGATTACGGTGCTGGTTGGATTAGATAACTTTCTGTGAAATCGCAATTGCGGGATTTTTAATCATCATGAATATTTTACCAGTTCTATTATGCGGTACGTAATTTGTCATCCTATTTTATTCGTGCTCGGTGAGGTACATATTACTCGGTGGATTTTTCACAAAATGAGCAGTGCATCCCTATTGATATTTCCTGGCAAGTATCGCTCATATTTGTGATGGCCAATGAGAGTGATGACAAAGTCCGCTTTGTGATTGTTTAAAAAATCAACGCTGCAAACATAAAGCACGTTTTGATATTTCTTCGAAGCAATAATTAGATCATGTGTGAGACTTGTTATTCTCGAATTTCATTGCATTATAGTACTCGAGTAAATATATCACTATAGTGATATATTTACTATAGTACTATAGGAAGCAATATATTGCTTATTAGTTTAATATTAATACAAATTAATAAATAAAATGTTTTGCAAAAAAGATTTAATGAAAACAGTAATTTTTTAATAAAATCAATAAGACTTAATTGCAAGTGGTGAGGTAAAAGAAATTACTTAAAATTTAATAAACACAGCTTATTTCATGGCTTATGTGCTTTTTTTTTTCAACCCGGTTATCAGCCAAAAAATAACTAGTGCTTTCCGCATTGGTTTATAATCACATACCTTGCTTATAGGCGTTATTTCAGGCTCCTTGATAGTCGAAAAAAGCAAAAAAAAGTATTGAGTGATTAAGAACAGCCTTCTTTTAATAGTTGTCTTCCTATACATCAAAACAGGTTTCCTTCCTACTTCAGTAAGATATGCGCATAATTTCAGTAATGAAGCGTGCGTGTAATTGCGAAACTTGTTAACTATTTTCTAACCTATTCAGAGCAGATAGGGTAATTCCCCGAGAAGCTACTCAATGCAAAATATTGCGTCTTAGTTACAATTGGTATGCTTTAATTAGAGATAAAACCAATGATAGTTTATTTATAATTAGTGTTTGACAATTCGAAAATAACATATTTGCTAAGGAGCGCGGGGTTTTTTCCGGTGGCGAAAGCAGGTTTGTTTTAGCAATTTAGCAAGTTTTTTGGGGTGATTGAAATATAGGAAATAACGAATCGAAAATTTAATACGTGCTCGAAATTGCTAATAACGCGCTACTTGGATTTTACGTGAAAATTAAACTTCATATATATTCTCTTTGTTGCAAAAAAAGATGAAGTTTTAGCTAATTTATGAGAAAGTCTTTTTTGCACGATAAATTGTGCATTTTACTTGCTTATTTTTAAATTTAGTTGTCACGACTTACAACATCATGCAACATAGGCTATAACATAATGAGCGTCACGTAATTTCTGAAAAATCTGCATCCATTCTTAATAACCATTACGAACGAATTGTTTTTAATTTTATTTTCGGAACCAGGTATTGCTAGAAATGTTTGTCCTAAGTCAAGAGATAATTGCGTTACGCATAGCGATTTGGCACGAAAATGAAACTGATTACAAAATAAAATGTCTACAAATATTGGCTGTAATTTACAATAACAAGTGTCATAAATTGTGACGAAAGCCTTGCAAGCAGGAATTATATAACCATCATTTGTTATCCAAACTTGTTGGATGAATATTCGTATAATTGTTTATGAAAATTAATGAATACTTCATGACCTATCTGCGAAATTGTACTTTAAATATAGCAATGAATTAAATTAATAATTTGCAAACATTTCGAAACGTTAAGTTTGCATAGTCACGAATTTTGAAGTCATTTATTTGATACAGATTTAATCAATTAGGGCCAGCTTTACGAAAACCTGGCGTATTTAGTTAAACTTGTCTTTTTTTTGTTGTGTATTAAATGGAGTTTTAATCGCAGATTTTAGCTTTGTTCATTCTTCTTTCTGTTAGACCTCTTGAACCCAATTAAGACTTTTGTAATAGTTTTCAATCGCATTTATGTGGCAACCACTTTTATCACGCGAAAGAAACAATTCATTCGGAACAATATACAATTTGAATAGCATTTATGTACAAAAGTTCCGATTAGCAATGTTATGCAATAAGTTGAAAATGCGCGTGATACCATTGAAATGCGCGCTATATAAAACATGTCAGATAACGCGTAGGCAGGCCAACGATGGAAATATTTCTACTAATGAAGTCTTCAATGCCATTTTGGCACCTTCTTATGACAACTCATTAAAACCTTGTAACTAGATGCACGCAAAACCATGAACAAAGCTGGCAGTTATAGCACACATGATCAAATCCTTGCATTGTTTCTTACGGTATTAACATGAGATAATTCTGATTTGGCCTAATTTAACGCTAAATTGTGTCTGGTCTATAGCTTTGCTGTTCGCCGCTTCAAATGGTATTGAATCGGCTGAAGACAATGCGAAACAAAATGCTACCAATGTCACCGCCGATAAGGACATTTCAGCCGAAGATACCCTCGTTGGCGACGTAACAAATCTCACGTCAAGGTCCACAAAAAATGAGACTTCTGCAGAAGTTGAGGATGATGGGAAAAATGAGACTGTCACTGTTGACAACAATGTAAGTGGGGAAGATCTAAACGATACCTCTGACAACAATGTAAGCCATTAATAATCATTTGCGTGCAAATTCTATATCTTTCCGAGTTTTCTGACATCTAATACCAATGAAATATTCTTTCCTTAAAGCAAAGAAAGAGGCATGTTAACCCTTTGCCTTCAGATCCCTTCAGACATCCCTATATCGGTTACAGTGAGGGCCGTCAAAACATTGAAACGGTACCTGATCCCAACACGGGAAATTATTATCCACACAACCGTGGCTATGCTGATACAATCCCTGGATCGGAAGGTCGGGACTACCCTATTCTTTCCACTGTTCCACAAACACAATTTTCTTGCACCAATCTGCAACCCGGGTTGTACGGAGATGTTGAAGCCCGTTGTCAGGTAGATATCTCCTCTTTCTTATCTGCTATAGTCATTAAGAGAGATGCCAGCAATTACCACGACGATCATGGTCATCAAAATGGGAATGAAACCTATAGAATAAGATGGAATCAGTTCCTAAAAGGCCTCCATTTTAATCGCTGGAAGTAAACTGCTTTAGAAAGGGGCAATTTCGTTTTTTATGTCCCGTCATTTTTCGAGTAATATTGATCATGTTCCTCGATGGAAATTTAGGCATTGTATATGTTGTAGCTATACATCACATTTTATAAATATCACTCTGTGGAACATAACTTTTACTTTCTTGACATTGTCTGACAACACGTACGACAGCGCAGCAATTTCTCTAAAGCTCTTTTTCTTTCTGATTAATGCTTCAAGTGCGTTAAGAATTACCATCACTTCCGTTTAGTTTGTAACGCTTTGGTGGATCTTTCTTAGTGCAGCTCGTGTTATCATGTGGCAATTTGAATTCGGCCGCTCGGGGAAGGTTATTTTCGAAATATTGATCGGTACGAGGTGCGATGTATTCCAATAAACAACATAACACTGAAAGTAGCAGAGGGAAATTTGGGTTGGCCACGTGACTTTTACTTTTCATTAATTTCCAAATATTGAATTTGAAAAGGGGAACTTTTTGAATTTAAAGCTCGGTTGTTTCTGAAATTCTTGTGATTAAGAAAGATTCACAAAATTTTAATTGGCGCAAAAAAAAGCTATATTCCAAGGGTAGTACTTTATTTTTCTTGCATTTCTATACACAATACGTTTTTTGCATTTTTCTATCTAAAATAAAATTCAGAAACGACGTAATTTCACTTTGCGACTGCGTTATAAAACAATCTACAATGGCCGCAGTATAAATGTTGGTACGTGTTCTTAAAATGAAGTTCATTTTCAGGTGTGGCATATCTGTGAAGAAGATGGTCGAAAGGAAAGCTTACTTTGCCCTAACGGTACCTTGTTCAATCAACAACTTTTGGTGTGCGACTGGTGGTACAACGTGCAGTGTGGCAGCACACCTCAGTTCTACGGGGTCAACGGTCAGACGCATCAAAGTGGACAGTACATTGGCGCCAGGTACGCTCAAGGCACCAATTACCTACCACCAGGATTTGGAACCAACAAGGGTACAGGAGGCGCTGGCGCGTACCCTTACAGACCGATTCAACCAGTACGACCAGTTACCTACTATACCCCAGTTGTAACGCAGGCCGCATACCCTGCCTACGTCCCGGACCAAGATATTCGTCCAGTACCAGTTACGCAAGCTCCCAGAGTTTCATATCAAGTCCCAGTTACTCAAGCTCCCAGAGTTTCATATCAAGTTCCCAGTGGGAAAGGAGTTGTGGGAGGATACCATGTCTCCGTTAACACACCTACACCTGTTACTTATCCCATTTCTGTCGAATGTAAACAGCAAGGAAGACAATGTGGTGGCGCTACCTACACCATCCAAGAATCCAAGGGGGATACAGGATATGGTGTCCAATCGGTACAAACTGGTTACGCTCCTGCCACTGGTAACGTTAAATCAGGCTACCAGTACTCTTATTCCCACCAAATAGCTCCAAGTTCCGGCTATCAATATTCTTATTCGACTGGTCAACGGGAAGGTGGATCGTCCGGTTACCAGTATCAGACCGGGATTTCAACCCCGGCTGTGCAGGCCGTTCGTTTCCAACCCCAGTATCAATACGGCGGTCAAACTGCTTCCCAGTACCACAATATCAAACAGTTTTCGAGTCAAACTCCCGCAGTCCAAGTAGATTACGAAGCCCCAGTTCAAGCGCAGTACCCCAATGACCAATCAGGGTTCCAGTATTCCTATTCGACCAATGGTGGCGCAGGCTCGCGAGCTAGCTATCAAAACACGTTTTCGAGTCAAAGTACCGGCGCAAAATCCGGTTACCAGTACCAGCAACAAGGCACTGGTCGTCGCGTCCCTGGCACCAAATCAGGCTACCAGTATTCGTACTCCAGTGCGGTCGGTGGACCTGGAAGCAGTTATGAGCAGACCTTTTCCAGTAACTATCAGGGGCAAAAATCTGGTTATCAGGCACCGGTTCCGGTTGTAGTCACCAATAGGCCAGTCGTAAAAGGAGATTTTGAATATATTATCACCCCAGTCCCAACCGTGGCCCCATATCCGTCCCCACCAACCCTTGCTCCAGTTCGAGTTACTGCTAATGTAAAATCGGGGTATGAATATTCGGAGCAAGTTCCCAGGGTGCAGAAGCCCGCTCCAACACCGGCACCAGCACGTGTGACTGGTAACGTGAAGTCAGGTTATGAATATGCCGTTCAACTTCCCGCTGTGCAGCAACCGGCTCCGACTCCGGCACCAGTTCGCGTCACTGGTAACGTCAAATCTGGATATGCTTACTCCGCGCAACTGCCAAAAGTTCAGCAGCCTGCGCCAACACCGGCACCAGTTCGCGTGACCAGTAACGTGAAATCTGGATTCGAATATTCTGTACAGTTGCCGGAAGTGGTGCAGCAACCCGTTGTTACACCGGCACCAGCTCGTGTAACTGGTAACATAAAGTCAGGGTACGATTATTCCCAACGCGTTGCCCAGTCGGGGTACCAATATGGCGCTGGTCAAAATCAGGATCTCGATTCAGGTTATTATCAGAGCGTACAAACCAGCTTCCCTCGAGGTGGAGGAAGGTGCGCCAACTGTTATGGCGCTTCTGATTCTAATTCTGACTTTGGTGGAGCAGCCAGGTCCTATGGCCTTACGACAGGAGCAGCGAGACCCACCACCCCTTTTCCAACCGATGATGGGGATTCAGAACCCCAAATCCAATACTAGTCTAGAACACTCTTTCGAAGCATAACAGAAGTTCGCCGTATATATGCGATCGGTCAAAGATTGCGTTGCATTATATTAAAATCAACTTTCTTTACAAAAACAAACATTCAGTTAATAATACTGATCGTGCCAAATCTTGAAGGGATGCCTTTTATATGTTTAGGGCTGTGCAAGAGAGATAAACGGACGGAGATGCGTCTTCATTTCCACGACTCTTTATTTTACTTGATTTCTTTTGTTTTGTTATTCCTGTTGTTGTACTGAGTATAGAAAACGATGATATGGGGCGTCAAGATCAGTTATCTCGATGCCACGTGTACTCAGGAATACTCATTTCATTGTCAATCCCTTACCCAAAAAAAATAGAAATAAATTGTGCATCTCTAGCCAAACAGTTAGCGAGAATAATGGGTATTTATCGATTTCTGAGCTCTAAGACACGTTTGGATGTCAATCGAATTGTGATTAGGAAAAATTAAGATAAAATTAAGATGTCGGAAAAGACGATTAACCTCCTCTTATTGGGCATTGTTTAACTAATAATTGCGATAGAAGGTATTTCTCGTTGGTGCAATGTAGCCATCCCCTTCAGGTCATTGGTGTCCTCTCACACTTCATTTTCAGCAAATATTGATGATTTAGGTTTCTGTGCACGTTGCAATGAATCAAACCGATATTGAAAATGTTCTTGTATAATATTATTACATATTTAATTGTTATGAAAGTTAATGACCACAAATACATTGATTTCGTCAAATTATTAAAATTCAGATTGCTTGGATTATGAGTACATACCAGCATCAACGTATTGTGAAAATTTGCGACCAATTTTAGAGAGCTTAATACAATTAGCTTCTCTTGAAAATGTATGGAGCGGACTTCCTATCGGGGTAGCCAAGAATGCTGGTCACATTTACTCATGGGCGAATAATAAAGGTTCTCATTGTTTCTGTCAATTCATTAATTGGGTGTATTGACTGTTGCTAATCACATAGAATATGATTAGGGGAAAGATATCGTAGGAGGAACGGGATAGGCTGTAGGTGTTTCAGTAGGAAACTAGGCAGGGTCACTCGATGACATCATGGCCGTCAATAACTGCCACTTCCCATGGATGATATGGCAGTGGGTAGCCATTGTTCTTCATTAACCAGCTATAGAATGGACTTTTATGGACGGTTGAATTAGTGTTATCATTAGTGCTGGCGCCTATATATGCATCTACCCTAACATAGGCGTTTACTTTTTAAAAAATCCAGTAAACATCACAATTTCATTGTCATAAACATTAGGAGTTGGCAGCCCTGATGACTTAAAACGTGCATTAATGTTAGGTGGCCTTGAAGAGGTGCAGTCGCTATGAGATTGTTTTACCTATTTGGATAAAATTTAGGTGTTTCAGGGAAGACACAGTTTAGGCAGTTTATCTTCAAATTTGAGAAAAAAAATATATTGTGTGGGTTGTTTGCTTAATTTGGGTAGATGCATTTTATTTCTTCTGAAAAGAAAAAAACCCTTTTAATATTGGACTTCTTATAGCCTTCAAAGTAGTTGTTTACTTTACAGAAATGTTATTTATGCACTCTTGGTAGCGAACTCATCGATTACAATAAAGAAACATTATTAAAATGTGGATGCTACATCTACGCAACCACATATGGGTTTGTAAAGGTTCTCGTTGTTATTGTAAATGTTTTATTTCCTGTGTTTGTTACATGGCAAATGGATAATAAAATATTGTCTTAAAGTTCCGTGGAATTTTTATATATGAATGTATTATATTTTTATGTATAGATTGTTATTCTTAGAATTGGATTATGTAAAATGCATCTATATTATTTTTTGATAACTGAGAAATATACTTTTCATTGAGAAAAAAATGAATGATCAACTGTTTGATATTATTTCAAAACAGTTTCAAAACTTATACAATACAATTATGTTATTAGAATTTACCTGTCTTTCGACTATTAATACAACAACAACTAAGCGATGTAAGTCTAAAACAAATTTAGGCGCGGAACTGTAAATTACCAGCAGTTGTATTTCAAATTAGTGACATGCGAATCAGAGGGGCGAAGCGTTATACATGTAATTTATGATTTATGATGAGTTTTGATCGAGGCATCTATGTTTATTATTGTTATTATAATGTTTTAACGTTTTTCTATAAAAAACATCATAGTGAATGTTTAATGTTTCGTTATCTAGATTATACGAGCGTACATTATATATTGTATTTGTAAAAGTCTAATTAACAATAAAATAAAAAGGTTCATTATAATTCAATTTGCGTTTCTAATTTATCAACATGAAGTATTATTTTATTCTCTGAAGCAAACATTTATAACATCATGTCGAATCCCTTAGAAAAATGCAGCAGTATATATACGCTGTGCATACATGCAGCTTTTGTTTTTTGTTTGGCACTGCACCATAATGTATAGGTATACTGCTTATTGCAATGACAATTTTTCTTGTACATATAGATATGTACACGTTAGAAACAAAGTAATTTAGCTTAGTGCTTTGTTCACTGGATAGATGTGAAGTGAATTTTGCAAAATCGAATGTCCGTTTTCATCAGAACCGTAAAATTAGAAATATTTATTCGAATTAATTTTATAAGATATTTTTGTATTTTATTATCAGAAATTAAATTTTACGATAGCTTTGTATAAATATATGCCGCATATATAAATTCAAGTACATTTTCACTGATACAGGGTCACTGCATAAATGGCCGAGTCGTTCGAATCATTCAAGTTTACATAAATTTCAACATAAAGACTAATTTTTTAGGACGTGTTGCAACACTCTCATGCTTCTTAGTTTTAGTATGCGTTTTTTCTGTCTTATAATCGTATTCGCCATATATTAAAACGTTATGAATAAGGCAAAAAATTGTGATTATATTCTAATTACTTTATAGGAACATTTTACGAGACGCTATTTTGGTACGGATAATTCATTTTGAAGCCTCGAGCTAGGCGTATATAAACCCTAATGTCGACATTGATGAAATTTATGCCCAATTCACCTCCCTTAAAATGTACGTGCGTCTAGTTTGCCTGAGAACTGTGCTCGAGAATTAAATGGCACGCTCGCATTATCGTATAACTACGACTAAACCCTACTTGAAAGGAATTAAGGATAGAAATAAAAGGGCCACTTTTTATAACCGTGTTAATCCTGCAGCCTTTATAAGCTGTTCGATCATAAAAAAAATGGTCGCTATACGTTTCTATTCCTACGGGTGTGCTTTTGAAAGAATCCTACTTCCGCTTTCACTTTTTATTGATGCTCGAGATGATGTAAATCTTGAGAAATAAGTTGAGGCGGATACAAAACTGAAGCAAGATGTAAGCCAAAAACAACGTCTAAAAAATGATATACATGTATGCATGCAATGGAATGTTTTTTGTTCTAGGGCTAAATAACCACTAGAAAGGCTAGAGGGTCTCTTCGTGGAGTTTCTCACACGTCCGGAAGCTTTCGAGAGATTTCTTTACAGATATGGACTCTTTTATGGCATAGTTTTTGCCATTTTATATAGCTCTTAACCACATATTTCTAGGTTATAATTTGCTTTCAATTATTGGCCGTATCAACCTGTTTTATAGAGGTTACTCAGATTATCCCGCGTTATATATGAACCTCGAATGGCAGTAGTATGTATGCAAGAAGATGGACAATATTATACGAATTGTCCAGCTTACGATGTCCCTGTATGCTGACTGATACGAGTTTCATAGTCAACATCGGGATCGTTACACCACTTATCTTTTATGCTGCGAATTAAGGCATCCTTGCCCTCCAGAGATTGTAGGTACTAGTGTGCACACCAGAACACTTGTCGCTCGAACGACTGCTTAAATACGAACAATAAAATCCTTATTGCCTCGAACGATGTGCAATTCAGAATGGATTGTGTGAGCGATGTTATCAGCAAAACTACGGAGTCTGTCGGCCATCTTTGCGCACTACATAAGGGTGACAGTACACTATTACCTATATATGATTTACGTTTTTTTTTTACAAGGATTTCTATTCTTATAAATGTATTAAAATATTTCAAATTTTTGGCATACTTTTAAAACTGAATGCTGTTAGACAGATAATACTATAACTAATAGTAAGCTAAAGAAGCCATGCTCGTGAATGCATATAGCCATGCTCAATTCAATCAATTTTACATTTGTTTTTTCAGTTTTTAATTATTCCAGTAAAAATAGTTTATTTTTTCTGCTGTCAACTATAAACCGAGACGTCGCCTGTTTGTGTGACGTAATGCTTCTGCCGTCCGTGAGTTGAATATGGAAATGCCACATACAGTAAATGACTGTTTCGTTGACCTTCGGAAATCCCATGTTCCGCGCCTCATGCAATCCCCTCCTTTACCTATTACCCCATTTCGATAACAAACATAAGCCACATTGCCACCCCTACTCAATTTAGCAAGGGTGTTCCAACCTCAAACCTGTACTTAACTTGGGTTATCTAATAATTAGGATGGGCTTTCAGTCTAATGACGTGGAGTGGATTGCGGTTATTATTTGATGGTGATTTGAAACCCTATGTGCAGATATTGTTGTCCCCATTCAGGATATGGCAAGACCAAATAGGAATGATAGGCGCCATTTTGTGTGCTAATTCAAGCGATTAATATTACGAGATCTATTTTAATGTGACGAAGTGTAATCTCACAGCAACGGGATAGGGTTCAAAGATCATATTGGTCATTTTCTCAGTAAACCCGGTAGCAGATAGACCATTTCCGAACTGCTGAAGAGCACTTGCAGGCATATACATATACCATATATAGATGCGTATTCGAAGCCTTAATTATGATGGATTCCTGGAACATGGAATCTGTGTATACGAATATCGGTAATTACTTCATTACCCGCGTTTTCCTGATAAAATCTCGTTGAATATTAACGCATTCAAATTATGAAGATATTTTACTAGGATAGTTCATCATTCGGATAAATAATGCTCTGATCTCGTATCAAACATGCTGTGCGTGTACATGTTGTGATGCTTTCATTATTTCGTGAATAATAATTAATTAAAGCCCGAAATAGTATCTAATTAGTTCGCTCGATATTAAGTTGTAGTTGAATATTAACGGAATAAAGTAATATTTCATTCAAGATAATCGACGATTCGTATAACTACCGTATGACCTCATGATAGTTGACCTGCTACAATGTCCAAATGTTCTGGGATAAACGCAGGAGTTTATCAATTGTAATAAATGCATTATTTGTAAATTTATTCAAAGCCATGTTCAGGAATATCTGGTATTGCATAAGTTATTTTTCAAACGTTTTTGTTCTATTCCCTCATTAATTTGGCACTATTTCATTCGAATTATTTCGTATAAAAACATAATTTTAGAACACTTTAAAACACAAATGGTGAAATGGCGATCTAAAATTGTTACAGGAAAGTGTTCTGAATTTATTTTATAGAAACACAACAAAATTTTCATATCCAAGGAACACATTCATAGAAACACAAAATTAAAACACAAACATGGAACACAAAACATGTGTGTTCCAATAGTATTACAAATAGTGTTTTAAAATACGCATTTTTTGGTATTCCAAAAGGCTGAAAATGACTTACAGTGCATTTGAGTATACATCCTGCACGAAATATTAAGTGCATGACATAACAATGTTTAAAAATCATTATAAACATGCGTTTTCCACGGTGTAATTTCGATGTGGGTTGGATCATGTTTGAAACATTACTGCATTTTTATTCCCAAAATTGGGAGGCAAAATGTGGTATAAAATAATATACAATTTTTTACTAACAGTCGGAAAGCCATTTGTCTTGTTGTTATTTTTCTTCAACAATTAATTTGAACACTGTCCTTAATCCGAGTAATTAAAATTGGTAACCACGCCTGTTTTTACAACGGTATACGTTTTATTGAACACGTTTTTATACTTTTTTAAATTCAACTTTCTCACAACAGTAAAAATGTGCGCTACATGCAAATGAGCCTAGTGAATACATTTGGCAGACACGAAGCACATATCACGTGACGTGTACGAGTGTAGTACCGAAAGAAAGGTGATCAGGCGGCGAAAATTCACTGGACAAGCACACATTTACGAAGGCCTATGTTCAGCAAATAAAACTGCTCGCTCGGTTGACGGCTTGTGCGTAATTGTGGTCAAGTGCAAAAGCAAATTCATACAACGCGTGATTGGAAATTTTATTTACAAATGAACACTTCCGAGCTGCTGTTGACTTTGTCCTGCAATCAGCCTTTGAGGGATCGATCGGTGGATCGGAAATAACACACAAATTTCAATTTCAATTTTCCTCCCCCTAAATAAAATACGGACCGTGATTAATTGTATAAGCTCGCATTAAGCGTGTCGTTTCGAAATAATTTCTATATCGAGCCCTGGATTCGGGGCACATTTAAATTGCAATCGTATTTAAATCTCTGGGAATGATTTTCTGTCATGAGTTTCATCCTCCAGGCAACGCGAGCCTCATTGTGGAATGTATTTGTGAGAAGAAAGATTGATGAATACGAATAGCCCGAAGGGAAACCCTGTTGTCTAATTGGGCTGCGGGAAATTAAACGTACGTTTAATCGTAGAACTCATAAAAAAGTCAAATTATGATTTAACGGCTATATGGAGCACGAAGTGTGGAGAAAAAAAAACAAAAACATGTTTTTACCATGCAGCGTTTGAATAATTATACATCGCGATTGATTCCTGGTGAGGCACGCTTGTTACCGGGGTAAAAGTCCAAAATAACATTTTCCCGAGCGTGTTATGTTTCTGGTTATACAACGTGGGCTAGACGTATAATTATAGTTGGAATGACGTTTTGAAGCCGAACCTCTATTTTTGAGCATATGTGTATACAAAAATCTTGGGTTTCTAGAGATGGGCATGCGGTGCCCAGCAATCGTCCAAAACGGCGCTTATTTCAGTTAGCTTTTACAGTAATACTTGTCGTGGTTTTTGGGCCAAATAAATAAATCTGGGCATATTTGCGATGGTAATGCTGAAACTTGTGTACAGTACTGTATATATGACAAGTTTAACAGTACCCTAGCTTATTTTGGTGGTGTTGAACTGCATGGTCCTTCATTGCGGTACCGCAGTGTTCTGGTAACAATAATAAAAAATAACTTGTCATATGTTCCAAGATGATATACACAGACGGTGAAATATTGATCAATGAAATTTATTTTATCATTTATTTTAATTTCATTAAGAAAAATTTAAAAAATTTTGAAATGGCCCTTGCTCGGTTTTCTGACCTCATACAGTATGCAAATTACAAGCGTATACTATACAACATTCGACTGTGATCCAGGATATATCTAAAAAATATATTGTTTTAGATTTACAAATGAATTATTGAATTATTTGGCAATACGTTTACATCAACAAGAAAATTTTAAAATGCCTCCTTTGATATGCAAAACAGTTATATGTCATATCTGACTATAATAATTTATATTGTATAATAACAATTAATAAACAAAAGTATATACAAATGCAATATACTTTGAATTCGCCCGTCATTCTAAATGACCTCACTAAGCAGTATGTTGCTACCACATTATAATTTAATTTAATAAGTTAATCTGTATATGTTCTTAGTAAAAAATATATTTCTTTCGAAAATACATTTTCTTAAGACCGTCACACATGAGGAAAGTTATATCTGGAAATACGACATGTTCAAAAAGTTCTGTTTTTTAGAATGTGAATTACGAGAAATGAAATGTTTTAATTTGTCAATTATAAAAAACCTAAATGAAGTTTAATTACTTTCAGTTTGAAATTTTCCTTATTAAAAGCCACGGTTAGTAAAATACTCAGAAATATGCGCTTGACTTTTCGGAAACGCCTAAAATTGCCAAGTTTCCAGATATAATTTTCCCGGTGCGCTTAAAGGCGGTCACACACCAGGTAAATTATGTCTGGAAATAAGGCATATTCAAAAATTCTGTTTTTTAGAATGTGAATTACGAGCAATGAATTGTTTTAATTTATCAATTATAAAAACATAAATGAAGTCTAATTACTTTCAGTTTGAAATTTCCTTTTTAAAAGCCATGGTTTGTAAAATGCTCAGAAATATGCGCTTGACTTTAGGGACACGCCTAAAATTGCAAAGTTTTTAGGTAAAAAAAAACTAGCGATTCTGGGAATAAATGAGATTCGATAATTGCCTAGATGTGAAGGAGAGAATTTAAATTGACTTAATCGAAAATCGCGGCTTAAAAACGTCTGCGGTTACCCGTGGGCTCTTCATTAAAAAGCAATTGAAAAAAGTTGATTGCAACTTTTGCCTATTTATTATATTGCAGGCAAAATGCAATGACTGCCCCCTGAGGGTGGGCAATCACTACTTGCCCGGATGTACGCACGGTTTGCCCGCTCCTTTCTTTTGGGACGGTTTTGTCATACTATATGGAAGTTGTACTATAACTTTTTACCGTTTATAGACAAGGGTTCCCCTAGACCTAAAAGATCTGGAAAAGTCAGAGAACTTGAAAATGACTTGGAAAAGTCAGGGAAGAATGGTTTATTTTGAAAAAGTTAGGGAAATTCAACGCAGTCATGGCGATCCAAATTTCCACGTTTTCTGAGTATTAATTTGCAATTTTTTTCACGTTTTACGAGTATTAATTAGCAAAATTGTCCACTTTTTCCGACTACAAATTTGCAAAATTATCCACGTTTTCCGTGTACCAATTTTCAAAATTCTCTAGGTTTTCCGAGTACAAATTTTACACTTTTTCCGAGCACAAATTTTCAACAATTTCTGAATACAAATTTTTCCCATTTTAAAAACTTTTCACGCTATTTTTTTTAAATTTATTAAATACTTTCTATGACATGTCAATTTTAAAAATTGTGGTTAGTAAATTTAAAAAATATTTTCCAGTGTCAATTTTGGAAAAAAAAATGTCAATTTTTCACCTTGTCATTGGTCAGGGAAATTTTTTTAAAACCTGGAAAAGTCAGGGAAGTTGAAAATGAATTTTCTGGGGGAACCCTGTAGACTATACCTATAGTGCTGCCACCTGAATGCAACCTCCAGTTTGCATAAAACTGATTAAACTTTTGGATCTTAGTATACAAACTTGGTTGGGTGGGTGGATGGATATATACGTTGAGGTTGTCAAACAGTACAATGTGAATAGGAAACTTTGGCGCATCCAACTTTTTCTTCAAAGGTGATTGTTTGTAAATGTGCATGCAGTAGAATAATAAATTACTCCTGATTTCTCCAGTTCTAAACGTGATGGCTCTTTGATGAAGCACTAAAGCATGCATCTTGATATTCATCGGGTTAAAGGAATGCTGGAGCATCATTCCAAACAATGGCTTCTCCTTTTATCATCTGCTTATGACTGTTAGCAGTTGTCAGGCTGGTGTTAAAGAAGCCTTCATGTTTATCAGCCTTAAATTTGTACGCATCTACCGAAAAGCTGCTCTCTGGAGCGTTTCGGGCCGCTGAGGGAGTTATAAAGACATGCCTTTTTATATTTATCCGGCGAGGGTTGAGCTCCATTTGCGAAGCTTTCAATATTCGCAGTTTTTAATGGAATGCTTCTGCGCCATTATACAACAAAGATCTCTCCTAACGATTTTTTGCTCGATAGCTGCACCTATCATTTCCAATTTTTGGTTGCATGTTCTCGCCATTCTCTCTTTGCGTAGGCAGAAAGGCGTGACGCCTTTGCCTCAAATGACTAAATTCGGTAGCATGCACTTTTGTAACCTTTTTCCTAAGGGGCCTTAAAAGACCCTGTATCTGTTGCCTCCTTAAGCTACTCTGATCCTCCCAATCACTCCGCCAAATCTTACGATAAACAACATTTTTAACTTTAAAGAGTATACGATACATATACAGTACATGAATGCATTTGTTTCCAAATGCTGAGGTTTGGTACCTCGTTTCTTCCTTTCGAATGCAACCTGAAAAGTATGACTTTCACCCTGAAAGGGCTAGTATTTTAATCTGAACAATTTCGTGAAAAAATGCAAGAACAGGGTTGCCACTGACCTGCAAAGTCAGGCAACTTTGTCAAAATTTAAAGAAAAGTCAGGCAAAGTCAGGTTGA
>JAQGAO010001247.1:0-25637 GCA_034697705.1 Ommatoiulus sabulosus
GCCTGGCCCACGAATGAGCCACCTTATATACGGCCGCCTGAATGCGGGGCATGCCAGAAGCATGCCCCGCATTCCGGCAAAAGGCCAAGAATCCCCCTGAGCGACCTTCAGGAGCGCCGGGGTCAGCGCCCATGACCCGCCAGTCATGACACATCCCATCCGAAACATTGCAACTCCGTGGCGATGAGCACCAAAATGTACCCGAAGTACAATTGCAAAAGCGACACGTAGCAACATGCAACAAAAATACCCGAGCAAGAAAATCGAAATGTCCAAATCCGCAACATGACGCGTAAATAAACAAAATTTTAAAACTGTCCGAAGCTAGCAAAATAATGTTCCATCTCGGCCAGCGAAGGCTAAAGTCTGGTTCCGATGAACTCGGGAAATGATGGAGTCGTCGGTAGCGTCGACAGCAAGACAACGGGAAACAATGCTGACAACAGGCGACGACAGCAACAGTACCAACTCAGTAGAACTGCTGACAACAGCGATGGCGAATTATGAGGCCATTCAACGGCGATGACAGACCCGACTCGGCGAAGCGGTCAACAACGTCAAAAATGGCAACGATGGTGACGATACAATGCAACGACCGACGACGACAACAGGACCGGTGTAGCGTAACAGGCGCCGACAACGGCGAAGCCCGCTCGAAGTACCAAACGACAGCGACAATACTCTGCGAATGCAAAGTTAACTCGACCAGGTAGATGGAAACAGTACGTCGGAACCATCGCGAACAGCAGCAACGATGATAAGCGATGACGACAACAGCAAAGCCCTGGCAGGACTGTTGACGACAACAATGACGGGAGCCTGCCACAAGAGGCGACGACGACAGCGAAAAGGACCAGCAACGACAGAGATGGTTGACTGTCGATGGCAGTGTTCCTCCTCCGATGAGCACGGAATACAGTTCCGCACTCAACGACGACATCAACAGCCCAAACACAAGCGATGGAGAGGACCAACAACCAATGACGACAAAGTTCCCATTTCGACGATGACAGACGAAGTAAAGTACCCGCCAACAGCCACGTCGACAGGCGCAGCGTGACGGCCGCCGACTGACGACCAGACCCACAACGGTGACGCCTAACCAAGGCGAACGATGCACCGGTCGCCAACAGCGACTACCGAAGCAACGCTGTAGTCCACGCGACGGCGGCATCGAGCATGGTAGCGGACAGCGACAAGGACTGCGACGTTGACGTTTGGCGATGTCCATGTGACAGTGGCTTTGCCCACGGCAACAGGAACCCGCACGATGACGTAAAGCGCCGATAAACGATGCAGCGGTCGCCAACGGTGACGACCGAAGCATGCAGCAGTCCACGCGGCGATGGCCACGACCACGGTGCCGGCACCCACTCGTTACCAATCCCACAACGGGATTCGCCGCAACGGGCGATGACAACAGCCCTGACTCGGCAGAACTGGTGATTGCAGCAGTAATGTTGATAGCAGAGCGCATACCAAGCAGGGCGTGGCATACAATTCAATTGAGTCCCACTAAACCTTGGGAAACAGCCTTAATGACTTAAGAACTGTTAACTCACTGTTCTGTTAATTGTAGACTCAAAGGTCCTTAGCCTGGTACTGGAAAAACACTTGGTTTGGTCCATTGGCTGCAGAACAAAGGGATAGGGCATGGTCCTTCCTACTTCTGTTTGTGAAATCAATCCAAGTGTCCACAATTCATCCTCTTACTGTCAACATCCTATTTATTAACAGGATTTATTTTCATGTGAGGAAAGCACTTTGACATTAATCAAAAGACAAACAACTCTAATCTGTTTGAATCAATGGTGTAGGTTATAGGCCATGTTGACAGGTTGGAGGCCAGGCAGGAAGTGACAACAGACAAAGGGAAGGTTACAACAAATTGCCACTTGGTGGCGCCACTTGCAGGCTGAATTTAGCTGTCTGCATGACGTCTGCTAGCAGCAATTTCCTGCTGCAGACGCCCTGACAAAGATCTAAAGCTGAAAACAAATATGGTTAAACATGAAATTAAATATTATGAATTTGGAATACTTCTTCCTTGAGGGGAAAAGGGTCGCCATTTGAAGAAGGTAAATCAGTTACAATTTTCCTAGCATATTTAATTTTGAATTTCTGTTTTCAAGTCTATGTCATCCAGCCACTAATTTACAGTTCGCCCCAAAAACCCTTTCAGAACAACAGAATAACACACCATGGGTAGTTGCCAATACCCTGACATTCAGTCTAGGGTGGCAAACCGTTCGGATCCCTGAAATGAATCCAGAGCGTCATCTATTCTGGGAATGAAGTAACTATCTAATTTTGTATTCAGATTAAGCTTGCGGTAATCCACGCAGAATTTAAATGAGAAGTCTTTTTTTCACAATAACTACAGGGCTCGAGTATGGGCTCTTACTCGGCCTAATCATGCCTGCATCTAACATCTCTCCTATTTCTTTTCTAATGATTTCTCTCACTGGGGGAGATGTTCTTCTCGGGGCCTGATAAACAGGTCAAGCCCCCTGTGTATCAATAACATGGGGTGGGTAACGTACTCATTCCAAACTCTGCAGTGGACAATGCAAAAACCTCTCTAAATTTCTCTTATAATTTCAACAATTCCTGTTTTTTGTTTTCTTCTAATTCTATGTCAACATTCAAGGCTGCCCGAAATTGTTCCAAATCCGGCATCCCCTTCCCTGTTGACGTCTCTATCTCTTCTCCTTGATATTCAATTAACTCATTATTCTCCATTAATGGGGCCGCCAATGCCAAAATTTGGCCTGCATTAATCCTAACCTCTGAGGCTGATAAATTTACTACCTCAAATGGTCTACACTGCCTTCCTTGGGAAAGAAAAATCCCATATGCCTGTCTTATATCCATAGAGGCCTTTTGGGTAGGCTCAATAATTATTCGCTCCCACACAGGTGCCGGGGCTGCAACCCAACATGGCGGGAACGACACCGAACACGGTGGTAACACCACCGCCAAGACAATCGTAATTGGCACATACGCCAGTCTACAGATGCGATGCTTTTCTCTCTCAACATCTACTGGATCGGGCAATGCTGCCCACGGATTATGTGGGTCCGTCATTAACGCCTGTTCAAATGAAAGTTTTTTATCTAGCTCTTTCTCATAAAATATCACCTTCTCCTGTGGAAAATCCGTCAATCCCGTTATTGCCGAGAAATCCCTCCCTAACACTAATGCTTCTGGTAAATCTTCCCAGACAATAAATTGGTGGGTCCATTCTCTACCTAAAACCACAAATTTTATCTCTACCGCCCCATGCTCTATCTTAGTCTGGCTACATGCATCCTGTAATGGTATGTGTGCCTCCTGGGGTAATTCATATGGGGTCAACCCCAAAAAGTCAACAGTTTCCGGTAAAACCAACGCCCTATTTTGTTGCACTTTAGTTGCAGATTTAGCCTTCTCTTCGGCTTTCTTTTCCCGCTCTGCAACCGTCAATGGGCACCAACCGGCCATATGGCCCACTCCCCCACATCTATAACATAGGAAATCCTTTGCTATCATTGAAGAGGGTTTCTGGGGCCAAGTCTTCTGAGTTCCCGTCGGTGGACCCTTTCCCTGCCCCTGGTAGACCCCTGCTTTCACATTATTATTTTCCTCTTGTGAATCTCCCTTACTCGCCTTTTCGAACTCGATGAGAATTTTCCTATATTCGTTCAATGGAGAATTATAATATCCTAACATATGTTTTTTAAAATCTGGCAACAAACCCTTAAACAAATTTTCTCTCACTACTTTTTCAGGCATTTTCGGGTCGCATTTATCGCACAAACATTCTATTTCAGCGACATACTCTAATAATGCTTCAGACGTTTTTTGTTTCCGAAATGCTAATTTTGTGGAAAACCCCCTATTCTGACTGGGGTCGAAAAAGTAATCCAGAAATTCCGCCTTAAACATCGCCCATGTTGCAAATTTTAACCTTTTCTGGGATTTCTTTGACCACATTTTGGCCGCCCCTGTCAAACGTGATCTACATTGTTGTCTTGTTGAACCCAGTCAGTTTCCTGATAACCATCCGCCCCTGCTATATCCTCAAAATTTCTCAGAAATTCCTTTGGATCTTTTAACTTATTAAATGAAGGCTGTCTATCCAGGCGTACATGAATTAGCACTGACGCACTAGCCTGGAATAAACCCCCCATTTTGTTCACAGGCTTTCGTTCGAATTCTAATTCATTCAAGATAAGAGCTAATTTTTCCGAAATAAATTTGGTCTCATCACTTTCCTTTTTAACTTTGGCCTTCCACTTCTTTAGCACCAGGACAGCCTTACAAGCCTCCGTAAAGAGTAATGAATAATTAATCGCATATGTAGAATTCTCATCCTTGGCAAAATGTATCTCTCTACTTGCAAAAATGGGAGGCATTTTTGGATCAACACTACCCTGGGAATCCGTATGTCCATCCCCCTCTGCTATCCCCATTGGGTCTTCTTTTCTGCCCCTCTTTCGGGGTGGTATTCGAGAAACCCCCTTTGATCCTTGTTCTTCAGGCTCTACTAACACTTTTAACATTGTCCGCAATCCTGATGCCATTGCCCCTTTCGCAGGGGTCTCTGGTGCACCTATGCAGCTGAGCTCGTACTTCCTTTAAATTCAATCCCTCACCTTCTCGGGGGTTCTGCACCCCCTTCTTTCTCCGCCATTAGCTCAAGGGGTGTAGCTAAATTTTGAGAGAGAGAAAAGCTTGCACCTCCACTATGTGAGGCGAGCCGCCGCCCCAATCGCAGATCTATGGTACTTATCCCTTCAATTAAGCCCCAATCCAATAGACTTCACACGATATAGGAGAACCAGTATTTATTCATCAATTAACATTCCTTCATTTGTATAATCACTTATCAAACACACTCCTCAACCTGTGTAATACTATCTCAGGACTCCCCAGTATTGGGGACTGACCCCTACCCATTCGTCGGATTCCGCCGTTTTGCCGGCGTCTACCCACTGGTGGTTTGCCACCATACGACGTTTTATCACCCATGCCGTCCAAAAATTGACGTCAGGCGGACGGCGATTGTTTCATGGGGTTTTGACTAAATTGATTTGATTAAAGAACATTTCTCGGTTAGCTGTATAACCGGGTATACACAACTCTTGCAGCCTTAACCACGTCGTTCGGAATCTGCCCTTTTGCCAGCGTCGAACCGCCGGTGGTTTGCTGCCTCAAACACATCATTCAGAGTCCGCCCTTTTGCCGACAACGAACCACCGGTGGTTTGCCGCCTCAAACACGGTGGTCGGAATCTGCCCTTTTGTCGGCGTCGACATACTGGTGGTTTGCCGTCTCAAACACGTTGGTCGGAATCCGCCCTTTTGCCACCTTAAGACGCTTTACTGCCCATGCCGTCGAAAAATTGATGTCAGGCAAACTTGAAGTGTTTCATGGAGAATTGGCTAAAATGATTTGATTGAAGACCATTTCTCAGATAGCTGTAATGCCGGGCATACACAACTCTATCAAAAAGGCGCGTTGTAATCATTGTTTAAGACATTCTTTGGAGGTGCGAGAATCACAATTCGTGGTAACGCACCAAAGACTGCGGTATATGGTGTTGCATGAATCGCCTCCTGTTTAGTTATATTATACTGAAGGGTACAAATGGGAGAAGTTTTGGGGAAGAAATGTCCACCAAAAGACAGAGAGGGGACTAAGATCTAAACTTAACAACTTTAAGTTAACGACGAAAAAGTTCAAAAATGCAAGTGATAGAAATACGTATAAGCTCGGTGAAGTCTGTATTTAAAATAAAGAAACAGAACGCTACTTTTGAGATTAAATGTTTTTGGTGCACATGTCTGCGACCACATGGCATTGAGCACCTTCTTGTGGCACATGTCTGAGCGCCTGCATGTGCTTTAAGCAGGCGCTACAGTACTCCCCCACCAGTGACAACATTACAGTTCCAGGTCTTACCAGGACAACAGGCTCCTCGACTACCTCACCCTTGACACCCGAGCCTCAGACCGTCGATGCCTCTGACCCTCGACAAACCTGACCCATAAATTGTTACAGTAAATGAAGAGATTTTAATCACACCCCCACTGGCCTAACCTAAACTTAACCCATGTTTAAATATGTGGATTCCAGTTTTTTCTAACCTAAATGGAGGATCCGCCCCCCAAACCCCTGCCAAGGGGGGCTCATGCCCCCCTCAGACCCCCCAGTGGTGGCCTGCGGCTCCCACACCCCCGCTGACCTAACCTAACCTAACTCAGTCTTAACTCGACCATGTTCGAAGCTTGGGTGTCTAGGGTCGTAATGACTTTTGATGACTTTTGACGACCAGCACGTGTTAGCACCGGCAAGGGGGGTTGTCGTTTCATTATAGGTTTGGGTGGTGCCGGTTGGCACGAATGTGTCATCGCTGGCGGTGCTTGTGTTGGAGCCACCAGTAGTACAGGAGAAGCCGGAGGTGACGGTTGCGGCGGTTTTAGGTTGGCGTCTGGAGGCTTCGCGGCTTCGATCATGAAAGCCGGCTTGATATGGTAGATCCCGATGGTCGAACATCTCCCTCTGATGTTGGCTGTGAAGGTCTTATTAGAGCGTGTTAGGACGGCAAACAATCCGTCGTAAAGAGCCTATAGTGGGCAGCGGATCGCACTTTGTCGGACGAAGGCGTGCGTTGCTGTTTGCAAGTTTGCCGGAATGAAGACGACTGGGCGAATGTGGGCATCGCTCTAAGCTGGTTTATGGTCTCTCGAAGTTGACCTGCGAAGGTGGTCGGGTCTACCAAAGTTGACCCAGGTTCAAAGAATTCCCCAGGGATTCAAAGTGTTGTCCCGTTAACCAGCTCTGCTGAAGAAACGCCGATGTCCTCTTTGACGGCCGATCATATACCCAGTAGGATGAGGGGTAAGCAACCCAATGCTCTGTGCCATAGCATTTGATGGTGGCCTTTAGCTGTCGATGAAACCGCTCCACCAGCTCATTTGTGGCTGCATGGTACAATGTGGTTTGGAAGCATTCTGCTCCCAGCATGGCTGACAAGGCTGCGACGTGTGAGGATTCAAATTGTCGGCTTTGTTGATCGTTATCTAAGCTGGAGAGCCAAAACGCACGTTCCAGCACTGGACGAATGCTATGACCACCGTGTTGGCTATGATGTCGCTGATCGGAATGACTTCTGGCCAGCGTGTAAAGGGGTCTATGCAGGTGAGGGCGTAGCTGAAACCCTGAGATGATGAAAGCGGTCCCACTAGGTCGATGTGCACGTGCTTGAACCTCTGATCTGGTAGAGGGAATGAGCTGAGCACTGAGGATGTGTGTTGCGACACCTTCGATCGCTGGCAGCTAAAGCGGGATCAGGCCCAAGAAGCGCAGTCAGCCTTCAGAGCTGGTAAGACAAAACGGCTGGTCACCAGCTTGGTGGTTGTGCGCGCACTGGTTGCCTCAGTCTGTGCAGGCTACCAAACACCGCCTGTCGAAATAATGATGGCACAAATGGGTGGACATTTGGTTGGGAACCGTCACAGAGTATATTCCTGTGTGCCTTGGAGTGGAATCGAATGGAGGACCAGAGACGTTCTCGCTGGAATGCGAAGGAGAAGCTGCAGCTCCTGGTCTGAGTCCTGTGCATCGGCTTGTTGGGAGAAGTTAAGGGGCAACACAGTTTGGATCGCTGCAGTGTGTGAAAGTGCATCTGAGACAATGTTCTTTGTTACCTTGATGTGGTGAATGTTGGTTGTAAATTGCATGAGGTAGTCCAACTGTCACAATTGGCGTGGTGAGGAACGTTGTCGGCAGGGTGATCGGCATTGGCGAGCTGCATTTCCGAATGTTTGGTGGTTCCAGCACAGGTCTGGATCTCCATGGTCTCGGTACGGTGTGGCTGACAGGTCGTGGTAGTTTGGCCGGCCACAAGGAGACAACTGTCAACGTCTCGATTGCCTACCAATGTCAGCGCGGAGTTGCCCCATTGATGTCACCAGAGCAGCAACCATCGTGGTCTGGGCGTCGACCCATATGTCAGTTGTGGTAGGCGGCGGAGCGGGGGTTGTCGGTGCTGCAGTCGACGATTTTCGGGTGGCGTCAGCAGTCGAATTCGGCAGGTCCTTCGGTTCCATGGTTGTGAATATGCAGCGAAATAGTTTGTGTCGTCACGTAGTTGGTAGTCAGGGTCCCCAGTTTGGGGGACGAATGTCCCCCATACGAGTCGGCAAAGATCTAAACCTAACAACTTTAATTTAACAGCGAGACAGTTAAAAAATGCAAGCGATAGAAATACATGTAAGCTCGGTGATGTCTGTATTCAGAATAAAGAAACAGAACGTGACTTTTTAAATTAAATGTTATTGGCACACATGTCTGAGAGCACATGGCATTAAGCACCTTCTTTCGGCACATGTCTGAGCGCCTGCATGTGCAGAAATGACATAATGCATTCAGGGGTGGGGGTATGCTGAATTTGTGACAATTCGTGACAATAGGGGTGGAGGGGTAGAGTGTCAGTGTGATATCACGTTTCTATACCTGCTAATGATAAATCTGTCCACCTTCCATACAAGGTTTATCCAGTGCTCCATTTAAAGTTATATTTTAAAATGTTTTAAAAAATTTCCACATTAAATACTAAAAGGTAAACATAACATTTAATAAAATTATGACTGGGCAGAATGTTCATGGACTGAGTCAGGGTACCCCAGACCTCGAAAACCTGGAAAAGTCAAGGAAGAATGGCTTATTTTAAAAAGTCAAGGAAATTCCACGTACATGTAGTCAAGGTGTGGCTACTTTAAAGTAATGCTTTTACATGTTTAGCTGAAAGGCCATTTCACGTCTTATGAGTACAAATTTGCAAAATATTCCACGATTTCAGAGGACAAAACCACAATTTTCCACGTTTTCCGAGGGACAAAATTGCGAAATTTACCAAGTCTTCCTAGGACCAATTTGTAAAATTGTCCAGGTTTTCCAGCATTTTCCACGTTTTCTGAAAACAAAATTTCAAAATTTGCCACGTTTTCCGAAGACAAATTTTCAACATTTTCAGAATGCAAAATTGTCAATTTTTTTAAAAAAATGTCATGTCAATTTTCAAAATTGTCATTATAAAATTTTGCAAAATATGTTCTTGTGTCGATTTTGCAAAATAGCCTGTCATTTTTTAAATTGTCATTGATTAGGGACGTTTTTGTAAAACCTGGAAAAGTCAGGGAAATGTCAGGAAAGTTATATATGAAATTTCTGTTAGAACATACCCTGTGATGCTTAATTTTGTTTCATTTTACAAATGCGCATTAAATTTTCGTTTTACATATAAGCTTATTATTTTAGTGGTGTAGGAAATGCCGATCGAAACGAAACCTGACATCATTATTTTGTGGGGGAGGGGAGTGGGTACGGGGAATTTGTGACAAGTTGTGACATAGGGTTTGAGGTGGTCTTAAAAATTTAGAAAATTGCGTGACATCATTTCTGGATGGCCCCTAACTTGCTGCGAACTTCTGCAAGAGTTTAACAGACCTCCGAACCCATGGCCTTCAATTGCCATGCTAGTTTTTTTGTTGACCCTTCTCATGCCCTTTCAAGTAGTTAGTGCTGATAGAATTTAGTGTTTGGTTTTTGTGCAGATTTTTCTTAGCTCTGGTGGCTTCTCTCAACACCTTTATATTTTTATTTTTTGATTTTTATCCCATTTCTTTCTATTCCCTAATTTCCCTTTTTGGTGCACCTTTATCCAGTTGACATCTGGATGGTGGGACCTCCTGATGACCTTAACTCAGAATTTTCTTAGACGAAATAATGGAAAAGTCTGAGCTGGAGTCGACTTCCATGCTACAGGAATTTCCTTGTAGGTGCAATATGGTGCAAATCTTGAAGGTTTTAGCTTGTTGTACGATTCATCTGAAAACTGGCCTACCATGTTAGCAGATGTCTGGCTTGTAGTAGAAGAGGATGTTTTCTTCTTGCAACTGTTAGGTTTAGTGGTAGCCTTACTTCTACAAACCTTGTCTATGTTGCCTTTATTATGACAGAAGTTGCATTGTGCCTCTCGGAGCTTGCAGTCTTCATGCTTGTGTGACCCACCACATGAGGCACAGTTGCTCCTTGGAGCTGGAGAACAGTTCTTTGGATTTTCAATATGCATGACGGGCCTTTATCCTGACGACCCTTGGAATGATGAAACCGTTGGCTAGATCTAGCAGCGTACCATCCACGCTGATAGTTAGTTTGTCAGGAACGAGAACCCCTCGCAGGCGACGAAGATGGCAGAGACCTATCAAACTTTGCCAGCTTAGCCAAATCATCCACGAGTGAAGGTAAGAAAAGATGCTTCTCCCCAGGTCCTTCACTGGTCATCCACAATGTCTTCTGTGTAACATAGGTTGACACCAACAGGGTGTGGCGAAGGGCATTCGTTCACTGGGCATTGGATTTGGAGAGCTTAGCCATCCAATGCGTGAGATTCAAAAACTTCTCAACATCCAGCATACGCCCAGCATACTCATTTGAGTACGCCTATTTAAAGATGTAAGATTTAAAGATTTAATGTTTTCTTGGTTTTAATGCATCATTGTAAAAAAATTTTGTTGACATACCATAACAAATAGGAAATAATGTTTGTAGTTCAGTTGTGGCCATTAATGGGTTAATTGCATTTTTCGTTACTTTTGTACCATCCTGTACAGTTTTGCATAGATGGCATTAAAGTCCCCCTTGCCGCCTTCCAGGTCTTTCCCCCAATGTAGCTTTTAACACCCCCAACTCATTAAAATAATAAAAAATTATACAAAACAACAAAAAACATTACAAGTAAAATGGCGGCCTTCGTCCGTCTCACTCCCCCCTCGTCATAAAAGCGGGTGAGAAATTCACCCCTCTGCACCACCCCATTGGCGCAGTCTGGGTGTCTCTTAACTTTTTCACTGTATTTCTGTTTTATGAAATGCCCTATATTTCGTTTCATTTCATCGTTTATATTAAAAAAATATAGAGTTAATCCAACGTGAATGTACTTGGTATTGAACGCAACTTCATTCCCCATCCATTTCACCTTTCAGCTTCGCCTATTTATAGGTTTACTTATCTTTTTGTTAGAAAAAGCCAGGGAAATGTAACCTTTTAAGAAAAGCTGATGATAAATTTCTACTTTGTGAAGAAAGAAGTGTAGTGTTATTCATTTAGCTGGGTAAATGTTTGGTTTTCAGCATTACAATCATACTGGGGTTAGCACGACCTAAAAATTAAGATGGTGTTCCATGTTACAGGTGTGAGCAAAGCAGTAGCTTACAGTAATCTAGTGCAGAAATGATACTTAGCGACTGCTCAAGAGATTTAAAGCTACGTGAACACTGGAGGAATTTTAGAGGAACTTCTGGTTTTTTGTTCCTGCATTTATCTTAATGTAGCTACAAGTTCCTTATTGTTTATGGCAATTCAACTAAAAATATTCCTCTAACTTTCCTGCTTCCATAAAAAGCGATAAACACTACAGGAAGTTTTGCAACATGATTAAACATTTTTTTCCTGGAATGTTGCTGATTCATTTTGGACTAATTGTTACTTGTTTACTGTCTAGAAACGAGTAAATTTGAATACATATACGCTGTTCTATGAGTGTTCCTATAATTGAGCTGCTGCTTCAAAGTGCACAGAATGTTCCAGTAAGTGGGATCAGAGGCACCTTTAGTAAAATGTACCTATTTTTACATAAGTTTGTTTCTAGAAACAACTATCATCAACCAATTCCTCTATGCTTCCTCAAGTGTGGACGTATAGCTTGTAGCTGTTTGCACACTGGAGAAAATGGGGGAACTTTTTTTTGCTAAAAGCTGCCAGGCCAGTTGATTACATAAATTGTTTTGCATAAATAATTTTCATACATTGAATACATAAGTTTGTTTCCATAAACAACTGTCATTCAATTAGCAACAGAAAGCTTCTCTATGCTACTCCACCTGCGACTATACTGGAGGAAACATGGAGGAACGTTATGTTGCTAATTGGTTACCAGTTGTTTGTGAAAACAAAGTTTTGTGCACAGTGAAGGTAACAATTAGCACATGGAAACAATTTATGTAGAAATTTGGTGTCAAACAATTCGTGAAAATTAGTATGTCAAACACTTCATGTAAACAACTTTCAGCAATGAGCAACAAAACGTTCCTCTATATTCCTTCCAGTGTGGACGTAGCTTAAGACTCATGAATAAGATTCATTACCCATTCCAGCTAGGGATTACAGCCAATTTCGGATTATCATGATTCCGAGCTCGTCATCTGCCTAAGAGCTAACATTCACCGAGTTACACATTCTGCTTTTGGAAATATTTCCAAACAAGCTGAACTATTCAAAAAGTTCAACTTAATCGATTCTGCCTTGCTCGGATTATTTCCAATTTGTAGGGGAATTGAAATCCCTGTTTTCCTGAAGTTTCCACCTCCTTGCCCTCTGAGCATTAAAATTCTTGGGGTAAACGACTTTTTTTTGTTTGTTTCATCCTTTGCTCCGAATTGAACAGTCCGCAATAAATCGTAGGACCAGACAAACCCATTACGTTCACAGACTTTGCAGAAATAGGCTAATGCATATCCTCAGCCATGCATGCACATTCGTTCCCCAGTGCATCCAACGAGCCTGGAGAACAACGAACTGATTGAATTTCTTCAACTCGAACCAACGGGCGCCATCTTGTTTCATGTCTAGGCTAAGAAAGAGTAAAGAGTCCTCATCTAATTAGACCGAAAGGCGCAATCTGCACATCGGGATCGAGTTTTGCATGCCAACGATTACGTGCCGCCATCGTCATCTGCAACGAATTACGTCTTTCGATGCAAGAGCAGCCATTATAAATGGAAATGTCATTTACATAAATGAAATTGTGGGCTTTGAAGCCGCCTCTGTTATTTTGAATTCTGGCAGCGTGTTTCAGAGTTGATTAAACTTTCAATTGCGATGATTTAATTGTGGGTGCACGACGTCATCCGCCAGGCGAAGCTGCTCGGCCACCATCTTGGAATATGACTTTTCTTAGCTTGTCTATTATGGGGAAAAAACATGTTCTGCAATTTTTTTTGAAGTAAAACTACGTAGGGCTTCATCTGAAAATTATGACGTCATTCATTAAAATTCTTCAATAAGAATTTTCATAACTGACGTCATTCATAAGGTTTACTAATGACGGCATCGTACAAATGTGAATGCGTGACGTCATCATATGAATTTTTATGAATGCCGTCATCATACGAATTTTTTTATAAATGATATCATACGAAATTTTTAATGAATAGCGTCATGATAAAAATTGTAATGAATGTCGTCATCATAAGAATTTTAATGAATAACATCATTATCATAATTTTAATGAATGGCGTCATCATAAGATTGTTTATGAATGACGTCATGATAAATGACTTCATCATCAGAATTTTAATCAATTATGTCTTTTATCATAATTTCGTGCATGGCGTCAGCACCAGATTTTTAGTGAATGACGTAAATGTTTAAATACTTCGTTAAAATATCCCATTTTTTTGAATATCTGAAACTGTAACTATCCCCTTATTCAGACTTGGGGAATGACGTAGTTCACCGTCGAAAAAATCATTGAAAACTGATGGTGAACTGGAAAATAAGGGCAAACTGATTGTAAATTCTTTTCCATATCAATTGTATAAATTAATAGCTTGTTGATAGTTGTATTTGTTTCAACTTTAATCAGTTTGTAGCAAGTTTACAGTTTTTTTGTCATAAGTGGTAACCGGAATATTAGAAAATTCAAGTTTTGGTTTTAATTTTGTGAGTCAGTGAACCTTACTCCTTTAATGCAGGCAAACACGCATAACACTGTAGCTTTCCTTGATTGCTTTCTGTCACTCAAACGGTATATAAAGCAGTTTTTTTTAAGGGTGATCCATCTTCAATTTTCAAAGTATGCCAAATATTCTCCTACTTAGATTCAAAATGCTCGAAACCCCTGAAAAACGCGATGTCTGTGATATTTATTGCTTTTCGGAAATCTGCGGTGTTGTTGTGCGTGTTTAGGTGAGAATGACGAGTAAAGTGATATTGATTAAAAATAAAATCCTGAAGTTAATTATTTATACATCAGAAAATTGCTGATGGGCTTTGATCTATGCTGCCTATTCGATGGTTTTAAAGCAGGGATGACTGATTCAGTTATTCTTATCAAATAACAGAAAATATACATGTATTACCGTACAAAGTTGTTTTTATACGGCTGGGATGGAGACAAAGCTTATACGGAGAGGTTTGGAAAAGGAGTCCCCCAGATATTCCCCAAAATACGAATTTTCGAACAAAAATCCATCATTTGGACAAAATGTAATATTTTAAATTGAAAAAACATAAAAGCAGTGGGAAAATTTGTCACAGTTCATAAGAAAATAAATCTACCATATTTCGGGAAAATGTAGGATTTTCTCTCCAGAACAATTAAATAGTCGTTTTGTAAATTGAAACGTTTTTTTGGTAAATTTTATCTCTTCTGAAAAAATTATTTATTCAAGGAAACCGAATCATTTGGGGGGGGGGGGATTATGCAGTTTTAGGAAAATTATCAATATTACAAAGGTACGTCAAAGGGATTTTTTTTAGTTTTAGCAATATTGGTATGTGAAAACGATGTTAGCATACCTTCGCCATGGTTTGCCAAAAGATTGAAAAACTTGTAAACATTTATCATTGACCGAAATACAGGGTGAGTCATAAGTCCATCACCACCCTGTGTATTTTCAAAATTACTGTGGCTACTGCAATGTGAGGTTGTAAGTGGTATACCTTGTTAAGGGGACAATGTTTTATGGGATTTTCATTGACAATGATTTAGTCCTTTAAGGTCATTGCAATACTATCTTCTAAACCGTAATAGTTAGAGCAAAATTTTCAATTAGAAAGTTGTAGGGCATCGTGAAATTAGTTTAATGGGTGCATTTGCGTCATTCCTTTATCAATATTCACGTTCAAAACAACATTTAATTTTTGTATGTTTGCTAACCTGCACATCAGAAATGCAATGCAGGAATGCTCGTACTGGAATATTCAGGGGCAGGGCCAATTCACAGATTATGGCAACATCTCCAATTACATTAATGCAAAGCACATCTTATGGGGTCAAGGTATGGCACTAATGAGTGTTTCTACATTCGTTATTCACTCAGATTCAATGCTTATTCTGTGATTTAGCCCTGGCTCCGAATATTCTGGTACGAGCTTTCCTGCATTGCACTGCTGCTGTGCAAGTTAGCAAACATGCAAAAAATTAAATGTTGTTTGGAACGTGAATATTAATAAAGGAATGACGCAAATGCACCCGTTAAACTAATTTCACGATGCCCTACAACTTTCTAATTGAACATTTTGCCCTAACTATTACGGTTTAGAAGATAGTAACGCAATGACCCTGAAGGACAAAATCATTGTAAATGAAAATCACATAAAACAATGTCCTCTTAACAAGGTATACCACTCAAAACCTCACATTGCAGTAGCTGCAGTAATTTTTCAATGACACAGGGTGGTGATGGACTTATGACTCACCCTGTATAATTATGTAGACGGTTTTAGCAGTGAATTAGGTATGTAAACATGATTTTGACCAAGAAGTGTATACAATGAAGGTACAAGTGTATATCAAACGGTTCTGGTTAATCTACAACGCGGATAATCGAACGTCAGCTGCATTGACGAATGACTAGGTGCCCCCAGACCTGAAAAACCTGAAATGTTTATAAATTTCGGGAAGAATGACTTATTTTGAAAATGTCAGGGAAATACAACGTAATGTTGTCACAGTCCAAAATTAATGCTTCTACGCGGTTAGCTCAGTGTCCATCTGCAAATTTTTCTAGTAAAAATTTTGCAACAGTTACTGTGGACAAATTTGCAAAATTGTCCACGATTTCCGAGGGCAAATCTGTAAAATTTTCCAAGTTTTCCGAGTACAAATTTTCAAGAGTTTTAACCTTTTCCAAAATCAAAATTCCAACCTTTTCTGAGTACAAACTTTCAATATTTTCAACATTTTCCGCGAAAAAAATTGGCTAAACTTTCTACATAATTGTTAATTGTTTAAAAATTGTCAGTGGTAAATTTTTCAAAAATATCATCCCGTTTCGATTTTGCAAAGTCGTGGATAACATTGGCAGATGTAAATTTTTGACATTCTCATTGGTCAAGGGATTTTTTTAAAACACCTGGAAAAGTCAGGGAAATTGAAAATGACATTTCTGGAGAACGTACCTTGAACGAGTACATTTTCTAAGTTTTTAATCAACTTAAGTAGGGTTTAATAGCTTTTCCTAAGTTCAACTTCCAAATTGTAAATATCGATACAGGACGCCCCCTATCGGCGGAAGGGCACGCACCCCCTTAATTCGCTCCGGATACTTTTCAGATTCCCTTTTTCTAATTGAAATAATGGCGAAGCTGCCAATTATGTCGGCTATAATGAGGAACTTTCACGTTAATTAATAGGCTTTTGTTGCGGATCTCGCCTAAAAGGAGGCTTGCAGATTTTGCTAATGAAGCCGTTAGAGGAACGTGCTCGTTTTTCTGGCCGTTATCGAGGATGGAGCGGGGGTGTTCGACCTGCTATGGTTTCAACTTTATCGATTAATAAAAGCTGCCTGTTGCTTAGCAGCTGACGAAGCACCATCTTGCGAAAAAAACAAAAAATAATATAGACCGAGATTGATTTAGCCGGGCGCCGAACATAATATGCCACTTTGGATTCTCGTGAATATATCGGTTCGAAATAGTGAATAATCTCGTTTGCCCATAAAGCAGATAAAGCACGGTATACTGAAAAGAAGATGAATGAAAAAAGTACGTAATTATACGAAAAGCCCGAGGGAAAGATGGAATTGCACCATTTTGCGGAATATCGAAATTAGTTGAAGATGTTCTGGAATATCTTTTTTTTTTATCATCTTTTCCAAATGCAACGATTCCCAAATGAGAATTTGATGCCACAAAAGTGAAACGGACGTATACATGCGCTAAATTGCCTTTTCATATCTTTGGTTTTCGGCTTTGCTGACTTTGTAAAGAGAAATAAATCTCTCCCCAGAAATATTTGAAATTCAACTTTTGATGTCGTAGTTCTAGTTTACGAGCTGTGCATGCAGCTTTTTAAAATTGTTTCAGAATATCAACGTTTTGCATTCATCTTGCATATATGAAACTAGATTGTGAAGGACCATTTCTCTGTAATAATATTGATTTCTATTTGTTTGCTAGTGTACACAGTGTGCAAACATTAATAAAAATTTCATTTTGTTTATACTAGTATATACACAATTTTATACACTTTTCATATTTGTATAAATATTACGATTTCTTTATGACAATATATACAGTAGGTATACATGTGTGTATATGCATTATATTTTAGACCAGTATATGATTACATTTATAAATAGTACAATTTGTTTATACTTATACACTGTACATGTGTAACTATTAAACATTTCTATACACCAGTGTAGACATGCACATTATACTGTATATGCAGTATTACAATATTTTAATTTAGTATTTTGTGATGATCTTGTCATGTCCTATGCGCCCGAAATGGCGGGGAGATCGGGCCCGGGCCGAGCATGTATAATTAATGATAAAATACAAATAGTATACATTAAATACAAAGCCATCCAAAGGTATTCATACACAGGTAAAATTAAAACCTGAGCAAAGTCTAATAATTTATTAATATGCTGTTCATGACATACAATATTTTGTAATTAAAGTTGCAGTTTTTTTAAAAAAACAAAGTCTTAAATGCTCACGTGAGACTTTTGGAACACCCTGTATATTATCAATTTGTTTACAAAGAAGTAGTAAGCTTTATTTGTTCATTGGGAGGTTTTCATGGATGATAAATCTTTATCATTTAGGAAAAAAATTGTTCATTTAATTGAATAATGCGATTAGATCGACAAGTTCGTTTAAAGAAAAAAACAGTAAACTTGTAGATTAAAGCAATAGTATAGTACTAGTTATGATAAGTGTGTGTTAATCTGAAATAATCGGAAAATGCTGTAAGGTGGAAAAATTTGAAAAATGATGTAGAATGACATGGGTATTATTGCAAACTTTATTTCTGGAAATCAATTTGGATGGCAACGATAATGGGCAAACAATTCAACGAAACTTAAATGCATATTTTTTGTGAGGAGATAAGGTAGAGGTTAATATCCACAAATCAATTTTTTAGAAAACGCACTCTTTTCAATACTATTCCTATACTGTAATTGAAGGACAGTCCAGCAACGGAATGTCCAATGCGTAGCCTAGTATCGTGAAGTAAATCTACCAAATATCTATAGGAAAACAAAATATCCGCTTGTATCTAAGAACAAAGTTGATATTCATGTATACATTTTGGGCATGTACAGTAGCTCATGTATTACCATATACATTATGCGGACTGCAGCAACTAAGCTTGCATTGCATACTAAATTTCAATAAAAACATTGTTGGTTTTTTTTGCAGGTCCGGATCTGTGGCGCACAGTAGCTGAAGCACTTTCCGGAAGCCGATTGGCTCTCCAGAATCCAATAAAACGTGACCAATTCCGAACTCCGCAAATCGAACTGTTATTGGGCGATGACGGATGGGTAACGCACGTGGACAACGGAATAAGGTAAGATTGAGGTGACATTTCTACCCTAGGGGCTGTTCATACATCACGTCACAACGAAATTAGATTAGTGCTGTGAGAAATTTGGTTTTTTAGCACCGTACTGGATAGAATCCACTCCATGTACGCATAGTAATGGACCCTGAGCCTTTGCATTTCCAAGTTGCACATTTTGAGACAAGCTTAAGCTCTGCATAAACAATTACCAAGGAAATGGATGAAAGTAACAGCCGACAAAGTTTTATCCCTTGCAAAACACCGATAATTTTAGATTTGGCATGCCAAAATCCAGGCCTCAAACCATACAAATAAATTAATTATATGTAAAAATAAAATATCCAATAAGTGATTTGCTTAATAGTTCCATTCCCTGCTGGGATTATGGCATAGATGTTTTTATAAATATTATATGACGTTTAATAAATTACTCCGAGTAACAAAGGTAAACGCCAAACTGTTATTAAACAAATAGTGTAAATCTCAGGAGCCAGGAAAGACAAGCGGCAATTTAAAAAAGCTCTTTATTTACACTGCTTAAGAGTTCTAAGATCAACAAAGTTTATGCTAATGGACAGGTATTGACTAAAATATCCTCATTTGTGGATGATATTCCAAATAAATCTTTATTTGAAGAAAATGTTTCAAAAGAAATCATCATTTGCACGAAATATTGCCAAAGAAACCTTCAATTGTAAGAAATCTTTCCAAATAAACCTGCATTTACAGGAAATATTTCCAGTGCAAGAAATCCTCCCAAGGAAACCTACATTTGCTGGAAATTATTTTTTCCAGAGAGTATACATATACTTCATTTATAGGGACTAAAAAGTTGTATTTGCAGGAGATCTTTCCAAAGAAACCGTCATTTCCAGGAAATATCCCCGAAGAAAAATTCATTTTATAAACTCTTCCTATAGAATTTATCATTTGTAGGAAATCTATTTAATGGAAGGATTCGACTTCCCAAAGAAACCTTCATTTGCAGTAAATTTTTCCAGTGAATCCTTCATTTGTATAGGGACTAAAAACTTTTATTTGCAGTAATTCTTTTCAAAGAAACTTCCATTTGCATTGGAGCTTTCCAAAGAAACCTTCATTTGAAGGAATCTTTTTAAAGAATCTATCATTAAAGAAAATCTTTCAAGAAAATTCATCATATGCAATAAATCGTGCCAGAGAATCCTTCATTTGTAGGGACTAAAGACTTTTATTTTCAGGAAATATTTCCAAAGGAATCTTCATGTGCAGGAATTTTTTTTCCAAACAAACCATCATGGAAGAAATCTTTCCAAAGAACCCCTCCTCTTGGGAAAGATTTCCTGCATGTCTTCGCTGGCAGGAAATGTGGCCAAAGAATTTACTTCTTCAATTGCAGGATTCTTTTTAAACAATTTTTCAATTTATTTAATCTTTTCAATGCATGCGTGTATTCTGCCCAAATATACCTTCATAATCAGGAGCTCTTTCCAAAGTAATCTCCATATCTAGGAAACATTTTTAGAGCAACCTTCATTTGCAGGGAATCGTTCAAAGCCGTGCCCCACCATACTTTCTCTTTAACTTTCTCAACTGTTTCCATTTCAATTCTTAAAATTTGCAAAACGCCTTGCCGTTCACTGAATCAGCAATTCACGGCTTCGACGAAATCCATCTGAGTGACATTCCGGTTCCGCCTGCTATGGACGCGTTTATGGAGAATTCTCATTACCGATTTTTCACACCCACCAAAACGTTGCAAAAATCGATTGTCGAGGACGGTTTTTTCCCCACCAGGGTTATTTCTAGTCGGTTAGCAATGGTTTATCCCCCGACATCCACTTACATGCAATAAATAATTCAGCTCGTCTGTGCTATTGTTTAAATCCGCAAAAAGCTTCCCATTTCGACCTTTTTCATAATAAATTCGGAAAAGGACTTAAAAGCCAGACTCTGACCGCCCCCATGTCGGATTAAATTCCTGTTGGACGAATTAGACGACTGGAGCAATCAAGACAATTCAGCGGAAGTTAAGTGGGCTCAATGATCGCATTGATAATGCGAATTTTCACCAATTTGGGTGCTACCTGATCGAAACTGCATGGTTCTAAATTGGAATGAGATGTGTAATTTTATCCCTTGTTTTTCTCGAGCTCAAGTGGATTGGAAAAATTGCAGGCCAACAACACACCGGTCGACTTGGCAATCTTGGAAAAGGACAAGAACGAGAAATTATATACTGACCACTGCATTGCATGGTCGATAGAGGTCAACGCTAATCTCGTAAACGTCGGCTCGGTTTTCAAGTGAAATCTTTACTGTCTGCAAGATCGGATTAAAGAAGGAATTGCACTGCTTGGAAAATCGTTTCCCCAAAGTTCAGAAAATTGAAAGTGATAAGCAAGAACTAGCTCTGCAACGTTTTGCATCCCTGATTCGGAAGTGACAGCTCTCAAAAGGCTCCGGTTTCTTGTTGAAAAGCCGTCACCCACGTGGAAAGTTATACCGGGAAATAAATTGCAGGAAAGTTATTTTATCTGAAGCAATTTCCTGGTGCTGCAGCAGCTCAGCTCGCCTGCACACATGGAGCGATACTTCAGTTGTAGGAAATGTCTTACCAGAGAAACCTTCATTTACAAGAATTTTTTCGAAAAGATAACATTCATTTATAAGAAATATTTCCGAGAAAACTTTTTCGCTGAAAACTTTCCAAGGAAACTTTCACTTGTAGGAAAACGGTCTTTCCAAAGCAACCTTCATTGGCAGGAAATCTTTTCATAGAAACCTTTATTTGTTGGAATGCATTGCTTGTAGCATGTCAATGGACCTGATGCAGATTTCGATAGCATGGTACTTTCTTTTATCTGTTGATTCGATGAAAAGATCACGTGATACGTAGACTCATACGTAACTCTGCATAAGGTCTGACAAAGATGGAGACTACCATTGCAGGCGGGATTCTTTGGGGCCAATCATGCTCCAGCAGCAATTACCACGTGATAATACCGATGTTATTGCGTTCAAATGTTCACGCATTCGCATTTTTTATTTTCAGTTACACGTTCGATGTGACGAAATCCATGTTCAGCGCTGGAAACATCACGGAAAAGCTGAGGATTGCGGCCTTGGACTGCTCTGGACAAACCGTTGTCGACTTGTTCGCTGGTAAGTACACATGGCAGCATCTCTGATACTCCAAGATCATGTCTTTTGCTTGTTTGTCGGGAGGACTATTCATGTATTCGGCAATTCGTTTATTTCAATATTCATTGATCTTCCAAACCTTGCAGGCATCGGCTATTTTACTCTACCCTACCTTGTTCATGCTAAAGCAAAGCTAGTGCACGCGTGTGAGTGGAACCCGGATGCTCTGGAAGCCCTGCGACGGAGCCTTGAACTCAACCATGTAGCAGACAGATGCATAATTCATGAAGGAGACAACAGGAAGGTAAGAATTTTCAACCAGGAACTGTGGCGTTGCAAAACTCAGCATTCTACATCTACGCCATTGGCGCTTTCAGAACTTTAAACTGCCCCCTTGTGCCCATCATTGAGAATAAATACATTTCTAAAATGCATTTGAAAATATGTATAGATTCTGATTGGAACATTGTATTTGATTTTAAATTACATGTAGAATACATTTTGGTAATGCAATTCATAAATGTATGCTGTCGTCAATGCATATGAATATGTATATAGTTATCAATGCATTCTCGTCGATACATAATGCGTTTTGAAATACATATCAATGTCATGTTGAATACATTTTGATAATGCATTTCAAAATGTATTCTTTCGCCAATGCTTTTCAACACGTGTTCTTATCAACGTATTATATCGTCGATGCACTTCAATAAAGTAAAATGCATTTTGAAATGTATTTCAATATTACAATTTTTGCGTATTTTCAAATGCATTTGAAAATGTTTAGATGGGAGCATTGTAGTTGATTTTAAATTACATGTTCATCAAATTTTGATATTGCATTTCAAATTGTACACTTTCGTCAATGTATTTCAACATGTATTCTCGTTAATGTATATTTTGAAATGCTTTTTGTTTCAATGTGAGGTACAGTATATATCGAAAGATGAAAAATACACGTATATGTACATGTACTGTATATACTTATTTAAGAACAACAGTTTTGTCTCTGTTTTATTAGAGTTCATATGCCTATTCTTAGGTATCGCACCCCAGCATCAGAAGTGACACAACTCAACATTTTTTTATTTTTAGATGAAACAAGTTTTAATGCATGGTAAAATAAAGTTTTCATTTAGCTGCAATTATGGTAACCTTTGATATGTCGTTATTCCTGAATATAGAGCTCATTTCGCCCGAATTAGTAAAGTCTTCAACCGGAATTAATTTCAATATTTTTGAGTTTTGTCACTTCTGAAGTTGGGATGCGGTACACATAAAATTCTTCTTCGTTATCATTTAATGCTTTAAAAAAAATATGATTAATTTTGTTCATCTCGTTGTTTATTTTTAAAAAAATAAGTAAATATTTAAAAAAAAATTGAAATGGGCAAGTGAATTTAAACGGATTCAGGGACAGTTTTGGAAAATACTATCATTGCAAGATGGAATTTATCATCCTCTTGAAGAAATTCCATCGCAGGTGTGTTTGTTTGAAAAACATTATTGACTACCTTGAACGTGAATTCGAAGCTATGGTTGTTGTCAAGCATGGAAGGAAGCGAATAACGTCGTTTCCGCTTCCGTTGTTTAAGTGCTTCCTGTTACTTCCGCTTGAAGAAAAGCTAGAAAAAAAATTCACGTCGATTATTGATAATGATTTTCCACGGATTTTCACTGGAGGTGGCCTGCATTCGAAGCATTGGGAATTTAGAAAACAACTCTTGGTGTAAATAATGCGTATTTGAAACACGACTTGTCGACTTTACTCAACAGTGGCATTATTTGTAGCACTGACTGTAACAAAAAAATGTGGTCCATTTCACCTTTATTGATTTTTTTAAAAAACACACAGACATGAACATAAGCCATTAAATTGACGAAGATGAAAGCAATGTTAATACTAGCTTGTTTGTTTAGTTTTTAAAGGGAAAAACACATTTGGGGCAAAGTAGTTTTTAAATAAAATATTATTTGTTCTAATACAAAGTTGTGGTATTTTGGCATCTGTTATGAAAAAGCGTCATCTGGTGTTAAAATTTCTCACGAATACTAATTATCTAAAGACCGTCATATACACGAGGAAATTTATATTCGGAAATAAATAGCGAGAAATTGCAGGAAAGTTATTTCAATTGAATTAATTTCCTGTTGCTGCACACATGGCGCGATATTTTCAGAATATATCCCTACAATATATGACAACAGCGGTTCGAAGGGAACTGCGGGTAAGCTAACTTGACAGCAGTGCTTTTGACGTATGGCTTTCCTGATTAGCAATCCCACAGAAAGAAACTTGTGCGCATGACTGTAAAACATGTGACGTCATGTTTCTTTCGTAAATAAGTTGCTCAGAATAGGATCATTATCTAGTCTGGAAATACATCTGTCTGGAAGTTTATTTGCGAAGGAAATTTTTCCCAACACATGGGGAAATATCAATAAAAAATATATATGGAAACAAGTGACGGCCTTAATTTATAGGGATACTAGCCGGTTTGCCCGGGCTGTACAGATACAATTCAAATTTATTTCGGAAGTTGCCCATGGTTCTTTAATTATGCATTACTGTAACCTGATTATTTGTATATCATTATGCAAACAATAATGCTGAATCCAGTACACTTCTTACGATGACATTCTTGTTAAGATTAATCGGACTTTTTGTTGAAGATTAATCAGACAGTTTTCATAGATTAATCGGAAATAATCGGTTAATCTGATTAATCGGAAATTTTTTACAGATTAATCGGATATTTTTAAAGATTAATCGGACATTTTGTTAAAGATTAATCGGAAATAATCGGTTAATACATACGTACCCACATACATGTACATACAAACCCTCACACACACACATAGCCACAAACATCTCTTCTATATATATACATATATAGATCTAATAATTTTTTGAACAAAAATCTTCTCAGTTTTTATCATATTTACATGAATATATGATTTAAAAAATGTGCGACGCCTTTTTGCGATCCCTTTTAAAATATTGGAAACAAATGCGATTTCTGGCATTCATGATTTTCGTTGTTTTTAGGTTGCCCCAGTAGGAGTTGCGCACCACGTGAACTTGGGTTTGATTCCTAGTTCCGAAGAAAGTTGGGAAACCGCATGCCGCGCCTTGGATCCTTCTTCCGGAGGTGTCCTGCACGTCCACGGCAATGTAGACTCCAATCCTCGTGCAAGTGGTCAAGAAAAAGATAGGGTACAGGATGACCAACAGGTGGACCAACACGGCTGGACGCGCAAGGTGCCCTTGCCAGCATGGACTCGGTGGTCAGAAGAAGTTCGTCAGAAAATCAGTGACCTGTTTCCCAAAGTTGGATCCGGTCAATGGAGCGTGACAATCGATCGAATTGAACACGTGAAAACATACGCACCACATGTCGATCATCTCGTGGTTGATTTGAAATGTGTACCTCAACTACAGCCTCAATAATGTACAATGTACTGATTAATGCAATAAACAAGATGGAAAGTAGATCTGTTCCAATATGTTGCTTCATGTAAAAATTCCAGGCATTCCAACCCAATTTGAAGCAGAACAACGAGTATTTGTACAGATTACTCAAACGAAAATTAAGCAGAAATATTTTAATACCAAACATCAGAAATACATTTAATTAGAAAAAACGCTTAAAAAAAGACGGGAGAGAAAGCTGATTACAAATGTACATCGGGAGAAAATAGTTTCCAGGTAAGTACAGTAAGACCTGAAAAAGTGACCACCTTTGAATGGTGACCACCTGTTTATGTTGACCACTTTTTAGTGTATTGTTTTTTCTATAGTGTACATTTCCTGCATAAAAATTCTCTGTATAGCGACCAGTGACCACCTGTCTATTGTGTACAGTGACCAGTGTGTGTT
>JAQGAO010001248.1:0-25632 GCA_034697705.1 Ommatoiulus sabulosus
TCCAGAGGAGGTAAGATCCCGTGTATTGGAGAGGAGAATCGACTCGAAAAGATTCTGGCTTCTGCTGCCTGGGTTGCCCTTTATATACTGCCGGCTGACATCCTGCTTCCATGTGATTGGTCCCTGGTCGTAATCCTTGCATCCTGGTTGTGACGTCGGCCTGACGTCCTTCGGTTCCTGTATCTGGCTTCCTCTGGTGAGTAGTAGTTGTGGTGCTCGTTACACCCCCCTAGATGAAAATCGCCGCTTAGCGGAGCCGTTTATCTAAATAAATAAGAGCATAGACAGCTAGTGATGAGTAAAAACTCTTGTGGAGGAGCTATCACTCTACTCTACGGTTTGCATTGTTCAGGAATTTTGACGTGGAGTGTGGTGTTGGTAATGCCGCTTACCTCCACTTTAGGCTGGGCTAGTCAGAGTCCAAAGACTCAGACTCAGGTGGCCTTTCCAACATTAGCGACAACGCTGCAATATCCACCTCGGTTATCTCGCATGTTAAGACATTTTTCCTGGTTTCGTTTAGGAACTTGAACCTCCTAGTTGGCGGAATGATATACGAGCCGTGCCAATGTCCTGCGCATCGTGAGGTTTTTTTGTTGACATGGATGCAATGATAGCACGCTTCGGTGCCCTGAGCCGGCATTGGTCTTTCCTTGAGTTCCACCCAGAACGCGCAATCCCGATCTGTTGGTTTCGGGTGGACATAGGAGGTAAGAACTGGGCGCTGACGTTTCTTGCACAACCAGTCAAAGTACTCATTCATTAGTTGAATGTTTTTTACTATTGCCTTCTCTGGGCCGACAAAAGTCTGTCTCCACACAATCAGTTGGCGAGAATCGGGGAGAGTGCTTCTAAATTTGTTTTGGCGCGGCTTTAGGGATGTCTCCAACCCTTCCTGTTGACGTCGTTCAGGAGTGTTGAGAGTGGCCTGGGTGGTTGTCGTTGAGCCAGCGAGCTCAGCAAGCTGCTGCTGAATTGTCGGTCCACCTTTGGGAACTTGGCCCGATTTTGCAGGTGATGATTTTCGTTTTGCCGGTGACGACTTAGATGATTCCGTCAATTTGCGTTTATGAGTGGTGGTTTTAGTTGCCGTCTTGTCGGTCCTGACCGATGTTGCACTACCGGCCGGGGATACTGATCTATTGGATCGACCCTGAGAGGACTGTCCACCAGTTTGGTAGCAATGGTGTCTGCCCTGGAATTGCCGACCACAAAAAGCTCAACGAGACCTGAGGTGACATCTCTGACCGAGAATATGAAACGGTTGCCTAAAGGTGTTTGAGGCTGAGGACTGACCATGTCCACTGCCAGTGATTGAAACCTTTCTAGTATCGGTGGAGAGGACATCGGGGTGATCCTCTTTTGAGTAATAGGTTTGTACTCAAGGCACTTCTCGCATTTTCTAATATGTTGCTCAATATCCTTACGCATACCCTGCCAGTAGTAACTGTCCAGGATGCGTGCCATGGTACCTGAGACCCCTGGATGACCTGCGGTCACCTCATCATGTCTATTACGAGTGATCAATGGCACCATCAATCGTGGAATCAACAACCTAGGCTCTTCGTCCTCCGAAGTTTTCAACTTCCGATAGAGGATGTCGTTTACCGTGAGGTAGCCCCAGTATACATAAACCCGAGCTTCAATGTCGGCTTCGCCCTCCTCAGCCGTTAATGCTGAAATGATGGCAGCCAGCTTGGTATCAGTCATCTGCTCTTTTTGAAACTGACCAGAGGACATTAGTGCTTCCTGAATATCGACTTTTTGTATCAGAACGACTAATTCGCGGACCCCTGATGGATGTGATAGTAGGTTGGGGAGATGGTTCAACCTCCCCAGGATGTACTTAATCTCAAAGTGGAACTGTTGCACTTTAAAGATCCACCTTGCGATCCTGCCCTGAGGATCGGGTTTCGACATCATCCATTGGAGTAGGTGATGGTCCGAGTGTACCACCACCGGGAGGCCCTTAATGTAGCATCGATAACGTTCAATCGCCCAGATCACTGCTAACGCTTCTTTCTCAAAAGTGGAGTAGTTGCGCTGGGCCTTTGATCACTCGTATCTTCCCTTCATCACCTTGGGCTAACACTGCCCCAATGGCCTTCTGACTGGCATCAGAATAAATTCTGAAACCCTAAGAAAAGTTTGGTTGAGCGAAAATGGAAGCCGTGCACAACCGAGCCTTGAGCTCCTCAAATGCTTTCACACATGCCTCATCAAAGTTGAACGGGACGTCTCTTTTCAGCAGATTGTTGATGGGGGTCGCTATGGTTGAGAGATGCGGAATAAATTTGCTAAACCATTTGCATGAGCCCAGAAAAGATTTGATTTGCTTGACGTTATTGGGATAAGGCATCTGCAACACCGCCTTTACCTTGTCGGGGCCGAGATGCCTTCAGGTGTGATTATATGGCAGAGAAACTTGACTCGGTCAGTGAAGAACTTACACTTTACTCGCTTGAAGGAGAAACGATGCATAAGCCACCTGTCCATCACCTTCGGGACGTGGATAAGATGTTCCTCGAATGTATCACTGGCTACCAGCAGGTTGTCCTGATAAACCACAATCGTCATGCCCGGGAGGTTAGCGAGGATCTGTTCAAGGACCTTCTGACAATGAGCGGCTGAATTCCGGGCTCCCATGGGCATGCGATTGTAGCAGAAGGTACCAAAGGGGGTGACGGTGGCAAAGTACCTCTGACATTTCTGATCAATTAGGATCTTCCAGTAGCAGTTTGTGAGGTCCAGGGTTGTCATAAATCGTTTTCCCTGTAAGCGAGCGAGCAGGTCATCTATCCTGGGAAGTGGGTACGCGTCGAGTACCGTGACACTGTTAAGTTTCCAAAAATCGGTGACCAACCGATACTCTTGTGCCCCATCATGTTTCGCGATGAGAAGGGAGGGAGCCGCCCATTTCGAATTGCATGGTCGAATGTTTCCCTTAAGTACCATCGCATCGATCTTTTCTTTGAACTGCGCTCGTTTCTTTGGGGAGACTGAATATAACCTTGTGGCTGCTGGTCTGGCATTTGGGATAATGTCTATAGTTTGGAATTGAACTAACGCCGCTGAGGTGGGCTTATTAAAGATATCTATATTGCGACTCAATAGCTGATAGACTAGTCACCTTTGGCGGACCGTAAGTCCCGGTGCATCGTCGACCTGCAGTTGGGCCTGAGCAAGTGTTATCCTTAAGCATGAAATGGGGTGGACCTCTGAGGATCGTGACTAATCTATGGATTCTCCCAGCTCCCACTTGTTGGTGGCCATATACAAGATAACAGCGTTCCGCTATAGGAAATTTGCCCCTAGCAAGAGGCTATTTGGTGGGTAGGTCGGGATGAGAGTGATGGTTATCGGTAACACCTTGTCGCGCAGCTTGATGGTAGTCTCAGCAATGTGCACCTGAGTGGGGACAGGTTGCTTATCTGCCAATTGAACCGTAAGTGTCATCCTAGACATGGGTATTCCTTTGTTCAGCAGGTGATCCCTGGCCAGCCAAGGATGTGGTCGCCCCTGAATAAAACAAGGCCATGTAAGTCGCCCCATGCAACTCACACTGGTCCTCAATTAGTCTCTGGGGAACTCCAGATGGGAACGACACATGAGCAGAACGAACCGAGCCAGTGGTCTGTTGGCCAGCGCAGTTGGAGCATGTGTGCTTGGTCACATTTTTCATGCCACAATCAGCGCACCCTGGAGTTGTGAGGGTGCTGGTCCCTCTGGGACCCGATGAGGATCTGTTGCCTTCTCTAGGTTGCTCATTAGTTCTTGAGCAACTAAAATTGTTGTTCGTATAGGACCTAGATCGGGCATTATAGTTGGGATTGTAGTTTCTACCCCGATAATTGGATGATCTGGGTTGTCGGTTTGTAGGGGTGCTGGAACCGTTCTGCTGATTGTCACCACTGTCATGGTGATCACGACTTTTATCCTCATGCCACCTGCCTGCATCTGTCAGAAACTCTTCCACTTCTTGCGCCTGTTCCCACAGATCATTTGTGGTAAGCAACTTTTTAAGTTTTATCTTGTCCTTAATGGTTGGGAAATTAAAGGCCATGAAACAACATGTTAATCTGATATTCCTTGTCCCTGGGACGGGCAAGTCTATTCATTAGATCTTGCATCGAGGTAAGAAAACTGACCACTAATTGGCCCGGCCTTTGATTGCAATTCGTAATATTAGTTATAATAGTCATGTCGGGTTCAGTATGACCATACTTCTTTTTTAAAAGCCATTAGTGCCTCTGGCAGCATGGTGATCGATCTTGAAGTGGTGGCCCACCACTCCTTTGCCTCCCTGTCTAGGAGTCCAAAAAGGGTGAGGTAAATGTACTCATCCGAGATCTTGTATCTCGTTTGGTGATTGGTGAAGTGAAGGATCCAGGAGCTGAACACCTTCTTATTACCACTAAATTTGCCTACCATGGTGACAATCCTGTTCTCGACCTTGTGGTCAAAAACCAGCTCCGGCTGAGCCGTTGGTAACAACGTCGAGCCGGATGTGTTTACGGGAAAAGGCTGTCCAGGTCCGAGTAACGAGGCCAGAACTGCCACAGGTGTACCCGTCAGCACCATTAGTGCGGGTTAAACGACCACCGGGACATGAGCCTGAGCGACATGTTGCATCTGTGGTAGATTTGTCCCTAGTGGCAAAGGTTCGTGTGGAGCTGGCGATGTTCTAGCCAGGAGGATCTCCATGCTTGCCAATAAGGCATTTGAGTTGTGTTCATATGCATCCATTTATGCATGGATAGCTGCCAAATCCTGGCCTGTGGGGGCAGGCTGCACGTCATCCATGGACTGAGATAGTGTCGTTTGGTGACCCGAGCGATCGGCCGACTGAACCTGCCCAGCGTTAAGCTGAAACGTTTCTGCATCTTGTATGGGAGAATTGTTATTCTCCAACACTGATTAATGGGTACTTTGTGCCATTAGAGTTGTGTTGTGGTTTTACGCTGAATAATAACAGATCGCTCAGCGAAATATAGTCTTGCAAAGGTATGGGGTAGCACTGGTAAGTGACACAAGTTGGGCGCTAGTTATAAGGTGGTAAGACCTTATGGGGAGTCGCCGTTCACCTTCTTAAGAGGAGAGCTCAGCGAAAACGCAATTTTTGCTGAGGAGCAGAGCGAGAGGGCTCGGCTATGTAGGAAGTGAGCGGGACGACTGAACGCGGTCTCTCAGAGCGAAGGGCTCTTGTCTACGACCTGTCTTGGGGGTAGAGCAGCTAGGCCGCGGTACGAAGGTAACACTTTTCTTTCTTCCAGAGGAGGTAAGATCCCGTGTATTGGAGAGGAGAATCGACTCGAAAAGATTCTGGCTTCTGCTGCCTGGGTTGCTCTTTATATACTGCCGGCTGACATCCTGCTTCCATGTGATTGGTCCCTGGTCGTAATCCTTGCATCCTGGTTGTGAAGTCGGCCTGACGTCCTTCGGTTCCTGTATCTGGCTCCCTCTGATGAGTAGTAGTTGTGGTGCTCGTTACACACTTGGCTTTTTCGGATCGTCGTTGGTGGACCTGACTTGTGAATGGGCAAAACATATTTTCTTGACCAGCTGATCATTGATCCACATGTAAGTGTATATTTTGACAATTCAAGAACATTTTGGCATACTGACCATCTTGGTTCAGGTGACCACTAACAAACTAACGAATATGGCTTTCATCTATAATAATTATGTTTAATGACTATTCAAGATTTGATTAAAATATATTTTATTAAAAAATATTTTAAAAAAATGTACCTGGGAGGACACGAGTGAAGCGTTGTCCTTTATTGGTGGTCAGTAATTTCATTCATCTTGTATAATTAAATAGTAATGAAGTCGTAATAATACAATACTTTTTGCAGGTATTTTTGGTTTGTAAATTTATTTTCGTTGATTTGCTGCTAGTTTTGCTTTTGATGCCCTTTTTTAAAAAGCGTCTATTTAAAGCAAAACTTATTTTAAGTAACAAACAGAATTGTGAGAATTAATCTTAGAACTTCATTAAAGCAATCTTTTGGTAAAGACTGCATAAAATCTATTTATAAAACGATTTTAACTTTGGAGGAAAAAACTGCTTACAAATTTATGATACTAATTAGGCCGTGTCACGCTGTAGGTAGAAAACCGAATCCGCTGCCAGATTGGATGAAATGGGCGTGTTTTGTTTCCACTGCGCATGTGCGACCGAAAACTAATCGGCTACATTCGGTTTTACCGGAAGTCTGGGTAGCTACGGAGCCCGTTATATGACAATACAAATCATATTTTTTTTCAGAAAAAAAAATGTATTTAAAAGCAGCCTACATAAGGGTACTCTGCGTCAAATGATGCGTTTCGCGTCATTACGGACGGGAGAATAAAAAATAGAAAAATTAAAATTTCCGAGGAAAATGACATGTCCACGTCAACGTTATGGGACGCCGTACCGTCCCGTAATCCATAGCATCGTTAAAATACAAATGTACTCGTATTTTTTTAATTATACAGGGTTCCATAGACCTATAGAACATGTCAGGAAAAGTCAGGGAGAAATAAATTATTTCCAAAATGTAAGGGAAATTCAAAGTATTCATGTCCATAACGAATGCTTCTAGGTATGGGACGCCGTACGCTTCGGCTTCGTTTTTTAATTATACAGGGGTCCTATAGGAAAAGTCAGGGAACTTGAAAATGTCAGGAATAATCAGGGAAAAGTCAGGGAAATTAAACATATTCATGTTGTCACAAACCAAAACAGATTAATACTTCTACGTGGTTATCTCACGACCCCTTTGCACATTTTTTCAAAATTTTCCCAGTACAAGTTTGCTAAATTTTCCACATTTACCGATCGAGCACAAATTTGAAAAATTTCTAAACCTGTTCAGCATATATTTTCGAAAATTTCAATTGATTTGAATACAGACTCTTAACATTTTCAACATTTTTCGAAAACTATATTTTAAAATCTGGAAAAGTATGCAGGGAACTTGAAAAATATCTGGAAGTCAGGGAAAAATGACTTATTTGATAAAGTCAGGGAAATTCAACGTAGTCATGTTGTCACGATCCAAAATTAATGCTTCGATACATGTGGTTAACTCGGGGTTTATTTGAAAATTTTCCCAGTGAAAATTTTCAAAATTTGCAACAGTTTCTGTGGACAAATTTGCAAAATTTTCCTTACAAAAATTTTAGGTATCATATCGGTTGATTCCTGGTATCTAGTAGGTATCAAGGTATATTTAAGGTCTCTTTTAGGTATCACAAATTCACAACCTTGAAAAGATACCTATGAAAGGTATATTTTAGGTTTCTTTATAGGTTCCTAATAGGTATAAATTAATTATCAGTTGTTTATAGGTTTCAAATAGGTATCAATCAACGGAACGTTTAAGGTATCAAACCTTAATTGATACCTTAGAAGGTACTGATCTGCACCCAAGCCAACCTCCCTGATACCTAAAAAATACCTCTCTGATTTGGTTCCATTTCTGAGTGAGCTAGATGATCCAGGGGTGTCCACCTTCCCTGCGTTGGATGTCATCTGATCTTGATCCATCGTCTGGGATGTTGTTCCTCCAAGTTGTGGGGCACCTGAAACGGGAAAATGGGTTACTGGAATGGCTCCATCTGGTCGGTCTTCCGGCTGGGTCCCGCCGTTCCCATAGGAATTTTGCCGGTGAACCAGCTGGTCATATCTCGTTCCCTGCGGTATGGGTTTTTTCATTCCCTCCTGCATTAGTCGTGTCACATAGGTTGGTGGTATCTTCCCAAATTCTCTGGCCCTGTTAATCGCGTTCTCCTTCGATAAGATAAGTAAAATTTCTAACTGAATTAATAACTGTCTTATGACCCCATAAAAATGCCTAAGCTGCCATTTCTTGAAATCGTTGTCTGTCGGCACGATTTCCCTAGCGTTGTTTCGTCGTTTTTCTCGGCGAGCCCTGTTTCTCTTCTGGTTGCTCAGCCTCTTCCTGGATGCTTTTGCGTTCGCGTTCGATTGTCCGTTTATGTCGCGAACGTGTCGGCGAAACGTTGTTTACCATTAAAACGTTGCTGGTCGTGTTTGAGGTTCTTTTAATTATTAATTCTGACCACTTGAAGGAAGGCATGTTTATTAGAACATTTCACGTTTGTTAATTTTCAAGCATTTAAATAATTATTTTTGAAATATTAGTCGTAGGTTATTTTTTAAAAAATGTTATCATTATTATTTTATAAATATTTTTTCATAATTATTTTTGAAATATTTTGTAATTTTTTTAAATATTGCATAAATATTATTTTCGAAAATATTTTATAATTCATTATTCTTGAAAGATGTCATCATAATTATTTTGGAAATGTTTTATCATCGTTATTTTTGAAATATTGTAAATTCATTATCTTTTTAAATATTTTAGTTTTTCTGTAAAATGCATTTTACAATAAGTTTTCACAAATTCTTCAATGTGTTTAACGACTATTTATGTCAAAACATTCACGTCTAAGTAACTTGCTTCATTAAATTATCTGATAAACTAAAATGTGAAATACACCAATTAACTTTATCATGCATTTCAAAAAATAATGGCATACGTTTGCTCAAAAATTATAATAATCCTCAAAATGATTTCATTTATAAGCAATTATTACGTGTTAACAATTAATAAGATAATGAAAAGCTCGGTCACATTTCGACAAGAAATTCAACTAAAAAATGTAATACTCGTTCCTTCGATCTGTTGGTTTGTTTCTTCCACCGTCAATTTTTGGAGTGTTTCAAAAGCGACCTTAGTCCTCGTCTCTTTCCCATTCACTTTTTGGCATGACTAACAATGGCCAAGGTCTCAATTTTGAACATCATAGCGCGAATTGAACACAAATTGAAGACATATAGACAAATTCAACTGGAAAAAATTGCTTCTCTCCCATTTTTTTTCAGTTTCTTTATTGTCCAGATTGAGGCGTTTTGGAGACGAGATGTCATCTGGTCATTTTCATCGTCCATGGCGCAATGGGTTCAATCCACGATCATTTTTTCCCATAAACTGAACATGAACTGGGCGAGGGGAAAACGAGTTTAAGCATTGAAAAATGTGACGATGATGGGCAGTTGAAAAACATCAACGACCGAGCGGAAAATTGCCTTTTTTCATAAAAATATATAAAGAGGAGGCTCCTAGGAGGGGAGATGAGAAATATGACAGTGGGAAAAAATAGTCCTGCATTATTTTCCTCGCATACAAAAATAATAAAAATATATATTAAATTCACGCTGCAACGGTTCAACCCCCGAAAATATACACGGTATATATAATACACCAGCCCTAAAAGTAAAGGGATTTGAAAACAATTTTGGGATTTTGAGAATGGCGGCACCAAAGCAGTCAGGGTTTTTTTTTCTCATTTAAATATTGGATGATGCAAGAGGGTCAGATGTTTTTACAGGATGCTTTTGATAGAAACTTTAGATATTTTTATATTATAGAATATATACGTACTGAAACACGTAATGCCTGTACTTAGAAAGGCGTTTCTTAGGAATACATTTTCAGAAATGCTTTTCTTGCAGATACATTGTTATAAATACATTTCTATGAAATACGTACATTTTCATAAATACATTTCTATGAACTACGTACCTTTTCATAAATACATTTCTATGAACTACGTACATTTTTATAAATACATTTCTATGAACTACGTACATTTTCATAAATACATTTCTATGAACTACGTACATTTTCATGAATACATTTCAATGAACTACGTACATTTTCATGAATACATTTCTATGAACTACGTACATTTTCATAAATACATTTCTATGAACTACGTACATTTTCAAAAATGCTATTCGTCCAAATACATTTTCAGAAATACATGTTGAAAAGTGTTTTTCTAGAATACACTTTCAGAAATTCGTTTCAAAGAAATGCAATTTCAGAAATTTTTTTCTAAAAAAAATGCAATTTCAGAATTTGCGTTTTAAAGAAATGCATTTTCAGAAAAGTTTTTCTAAGAAATGCAATTTAAGAAATTTCAGAAATGCGTTCTTAAGAAATGCAATTTCAGAAATGCGTTTTTAAGAAATGTATTTTCGGCAATGCAATTTCAGAAATGTATTTTTCTTTAATATACATTAAAATGTTTAAAAATGTGTACTTTCAAGTATATTATTGTGTTGACCTCCATCTAAAATACAGTTAAAAATGCAATTTTAAAAATGCATTTTTTAAATAAAAAATATAAAATTAATTTGAAACGAAGGTTTAAATCTTCGAAATATCTTTTATCGTATTTCGTATTTCATTATATGTGTATTTGATTGTTTGTTTTACGTTAAATTAAAAATGCACATTTAGTAAGCCTCTTCTTTTTTCCTCAGGTTTAAAATGCATCATTTGGACTCATCGGCAACAAAGTAAACTACATCCAAGCAATACTCAGCTCATCTTGTAAAACAATATCATCCACAGAAACTAACGTAATTTATTTTCTGCGTAAGGTAAGGTAACATCACATTTTTTTCGCTTAACTTCCGAACTTTGAACTTTGCATCACCCTATATAGCACGATATTTTCCCCGCATAGCTCCGAAGCTCGTAACGATTGCCGCCCTTCAAGGGGCAAGCATCTCATTAATCCTCCTTTTTTAAAAAACTAATTTTTGTCTCGTTGTGTTGACAAGTTGGTCAACCGTTACGTGCCGCACCGTTGCGCCCCCTTCTGGCCTCCCCCTAATGGTTGGTCGCCCAAGTGTGTCATTGTGACACGCCATAGGAGCAACCTCCAGTCATTCATCAATACCCTCTCTTTCTCTTTTTCATATCCTATTCTTACCTTTTCTACAAAAAATCTTCAGACAATGGGGGAAAGAGTGGGGCCTAGAGACGATAACGAGGCGCGCTTTTTGTCCATAAAACTAACCCCCGCTACGGTAATATACTTCGCGCCATAAATTTAGCCGAAAATACAAGGGAGTCAAAACAGTGAGATTTTTCGTATACACACACTGCATTTCGTTTTTCATACTTAGATTTCACCAGCTTTTGTCAGAGTCTGCAGGATCTCTTACCAGTCGAGATAGACAAACATTCGTGAGGGGGGGAAATACCCCTCGACATTTTTCTCTCGCGCTACATGATGCTGATTATTATTGTTATTATCACGATGATGACGATGCTAAAATATCGATTTTTTTACATGCTGGCATGCAAAAGCTTAAACGCAGCTTCGCAGTTTTAAGCTCGATGTGAGATTTCTAAGTAATATTCACGCATCTTGAAAAAAAGATGAGCCTAATTAAGGTTGCAGTAGATGCTCAGTCTTGTGTAATTCTTTCAGCATTATTTTTAAAAAAGAAAAACAATTATTTTTAGTGTTTCTCTCTGGAGATGTTAGGATGCGCGAGATCAAAAACAATTTGGAAAAATACAAATTAGGTAAACACTTCAAGATGAGGGGAACAGTGAGCAAATTGATTTTTTTTATTCTTTACGTGCAATTCTGAATTAGAGAAACGCATGAGAGTTGCATTTGGCATTACTTTTCAATTCTTCCGGTGAGTTTAGAATTGGTGAAATATATTTCACCATTGCATTCCAAATTTGGTGAAATGCATTTGCGATTCATTTTGAATCTTTTTTAATTCTTCCAGTGAATTTAAAATTTTTGAAATGAATTTGCAATGCATTTTTCATTTCTTTTCATTTAGTCGGGTGAATTTCAAATTGGTTAAATGCGTTTCTTGTTAATTTTCCATTGCATTTAAAATTGTTTTAGTGGTCATGCATTTACAATTTATTTTGCTTTTCTTTTTAATTTTTCCGGTATATTTCAAATTGGTGAAATGCATTTTGATATTTGAAATATTTGTTTTGTAAGTTCTTAACTGATCATATATTAAAAATACCCCGTGAAGAATTTTGAAATAAATTTCCGATGAGCAAAATATTTTAGAAGTAAAATAAATTTTATTTAAAAAAATAAAGGTTATGTATAGACGTTAATGGGCACATCAGTTGTGATTCATCTCATACATTATGTAGAGTAGTAACATAAGAAATGCTGTAACAATATTATTACATTTTTTCATTTACTAATTAAATGAAATATTAAATATATTATGAAATTTATTGTTTTTATCTTTGTTTTAAAATATTTAGTGGTCATGTATCAGTGATTATAAAATATACACTTTAAATCATCTCGAATGGTATAATCTATACATGTACATGTATTTCAAAATACATTCAAATATAATTTTCCAACTTCATAATTTTTTTAAAAACATTTCTCTTTTAATATGCATTTTATAGTATTTATTTTAGATCAGATCACAATCTATACATATTTTAAAATGTATTTAACTATATTTCATGCAAATCCTATTTTTCTAAGGAATTTTTTAAAGAAACTTCACTTTTGCAAATACATTTACGAGGTTTTTTATCTTTGTTTTAAAATATTTAGTGGTCATGTATCAGTGATTATAAAATATACGCTTAGAATCATCTCGAATGGTATAATCTATACATGTACATGTATTTCAAAATACATTCAAATATGTTTTAAACCTGCAAATACAATTTTCCAAATACATAATTTTTTTAAGAAAATTTCTCTTTTAATATGCATTTTAGAGTATTTATTTTAGAACAGATCACAATCTATACATATTTTAAAAAGTATTTAACTATATTTCATACAAATCCTATTTTTCTAAGGCATTTTTTTAAAAACGCTTCACTTCTGCAAATACATTTACGAGATTTTTATCTTTTTTTTAAAATATTTAGTGGTCATGTATCGGTGATTATAAAATATGCACTTAGAATCATCTTGAATGGTATAATCTATACATGTACATGTATTTCAAAATACATTCAAATATGTTTTAAACCTGCAAATGCAATTTTCCAAATACATAATTTTTTTTTGGAAAATTTCTCTTTTAATATGCATTTTAGAGTATTTATTTTAGATCAGATCACAATCTATACATCTTTTAAAATGTATTTAACTATATTTCATACAAATCCTATTTTTCCAAGGCATTTTTTAAAGAAGCTTCACTTCTGCAAATACATTTACGAGGATATGTTTTTGATCCGAGTAAGAAATAAAGCCATTAACTCCGCCGTAGGCAATTTTTGTTCAATTTTGGGGGAATTGTTCCCTACTGCGTATCCAAATATTGCCAAAAATGGCTTCCCGAAGTAGGCGAAAGTCGTTATAGAGTATAAGTTGAAAAAGAAAGTCGTATTGTTTTCCCCACCCCGCCATAATACGCACAATCAAAGATTAGTTTTTCATCGAAGGTTGAAAAGAAGCCTCGTTTTCTGGAGGATTTATAGTCTTGACCCATTTCGACGCAATGACTTATTTACGTTTTTCCCGCAGTCATTTTGAGTAAATGGAGCAGACCCAGAAGATTTACGCCTGCCAGAAATAGGCCCCAAAAACTGCAATTTTAATTCGAGTTGGGAGCCTTCAAATTTCAATTTTGCGAAGGAAAAACATTAACTTTTTGGGCTTTGAGGCTCGAAAGCAGCGCACTTTTGCGAGACTGCCAAATAATCGATGACCCATCGCAAAACGTTGCGTTTTGTCGTTGTTTAGCCGCTTCGGCGCTCAGCAAATTCAATTCAAAATATATATTATTCACGAGTTTTAACCGATCCAGGAGGAGATTTTAAGCCCGGAAATAAAAAAAATACTTCCAATTTGGTTTGAGGCTCCTTAATCTCAATAACCTAATTTCAACGATTGCCTCTTTTATTTGGTAGAAAATAAAGACATTTATACCTGTAAAAGAACAATGGGAATTAAAGCCAAATACATTACGTTTGAGGTTATATAAAACGCATGAGATACAATTGGAGTTGTTAAATGCCTTCGTGTTAACGAGAAATTCGTTTTTCAGACATATTTTAAAGATGTATTTCAAATTATTAAAAATATGAAAAATGCATCTGAAAATAATTGCAAATGTATTTCGATATACATCAAAATGAATTTGAAATTCATTGAAAAAACAGTTTGAAATTTATTGAAAAAACAATTTGAAATCCATTTAAAAAGAATTTTAAAGTGCGTTTTATAAAAAAATTAAAATAAACATTTTAAAATGCATTTTAAATATAATATCAAATGCATTTGGAATTTTAAAGAGAGTCTGAAAATAAATACAAATGTACAGTATTTCAAAATGCATTCGAAAATTAATTCAAAATACATTTAAAAACAATTTGAAATTATTTTTAAGAAGCGTCTGAAATTAAATACAAATGTATTTCAAAATGCATTCCAAAAACAATCAATTCAAAATACATTTAAAAACAATTTGAAATTCTTTTTATGTGTATTATGATTATATTATTTGAAATCAATCTATAAATGCATTTCAAACGAGTTTCGTAATATTAAATAACATCATTAGCTACGATTGAAATACATTTAATATTTCAATCGTCTTGTGATATGCATTTGAAATTATAAAATGCGTTTGAAGTGGATTTCTTTGAAATGTATTTCAAAATAACTTACAAAATATATTTCAAAATATCTTAAAAAAATATACTTCAAAATATCTTAAAAAAATATATTTCAAATTATGTTGCAAAATGTATTTGAAAAAAATTCAAAACATGTTTCAAAACAATTCACAATGCAATTTTGTTATATTTATATTCAGTTATCAAGTATATGTAATTTTCAAATGAATTTTAAAGCATTTTGTGATGAATTTTAACATATTTGCTTTCGGAAACTGTTATTGTTTTAAAAATATCTGGATTTCTTTAAATGTCAATATTGTATTGAGAAAACTTGCTGGTATATTTTGCAAGTATGATTATTAGGTGTAATTTGTTTTCCAAAACCAATTCTATTTTAATATTAAAATATACAGTACTTAGATCAGATTAAATTTCGGAGTTCCCACTTTTGAACTTGAAGTATATTCCGAAGTTGATAAGACTTCGAGATAACTTTACATACCGTATTGCATTTTATTTTCATAAAAAAATATTTTGTTAAACGAAAAATGTTATTATAACAAAGTGTTTTATCTACTTACAAAGTAAGCTGAACGACTTTCCATCAAATACTTAAGTCTGAACAAATTTCGGAGAAGCCAAGAAAAAAAAGCTTGTTGTCAACGCTTACGTTTATCATGTTTATTTTTTTTTCTCCCAGAAAAAAGCATATCATGACAGTCATTTTGCCATTCACGTCTGAAATTGAAATTCTCGGGAAACGGAAGTGATGGTTTCTTCCAATTTTGAACTAAAAGAGTACGAACAAAAAGTTCATTTTCAACTGTTTTTGGGAATTGACGAGTTCTTATTATCCAGCTTATTGTAAAGTTCCCTTTTTTTCAAAATATTTTCGAAATTTCTTGTTTGGTTTCTGCGCTGTCTGTCTCAATAAATAACAAAAAAATGCTTCAAAATGATGGAAACGTGACTGACCTTTAGATGAAGTTATAGTTTTTGCTGTTTCTTGTGGCGCCATCGGATTTGCATTTCGCCTATAGCGTAAGGCTGATAGACATAACTTTTAAATATATTTTATAAAGGCGTGTTTTTTAAAACGTAGTATACGTCAATTTCCAAGATGTTTTTACTTGAAAAGTAAATATTTACAGCGCAATTGTTTAGCAGTAAAACCAATTTTCAGAATTATGTTTTGTGATAGACTTATTCCATGAAAAAGACAACTTTCATAAATCTATTTGAAGAAAATAAATAAACAACAAAACAGAAAAACATAGATACTATTAGCTTGTCAAAATTAAAATTTTTCAAACAAATTTTAAGCCTGTCCTTAAAGTCCCCGAAAAGTAATATAGGGTGTGTACAAAGTTGCCGGAATATAGGAAGTCCACAAAATATAAAAGAAAATAATTGTTTGGTAAAATATCTTACAGTACATGTACGTTTAACATATGTCCCAAGAGTCTCAGATGTATATTTTTGGTGGATTTGGCAATAAATGTTTAATGTTTGAAATTTTTGAAACAAATTTGGAGATTTTAACGTTGTTAAAAGTTTTATTTAGAAATTTTCGTTCTAAGAAGATAGTTCAACTTTCTTGTATTTTTTTAGTTCTTTAAAAAATAATTTATTAAATTAGCTTTTATGATATGCTACACTTTAAAATTTATATAGAAGATTTTATTACATTTTTAACTAGTTTGAACAATGTTTGAGCATTTTTGTAGGTTTCGAATTTATCTGAAATACATGTGTATCGTTAAAGTTAGTTTGCAATTTTTAATTTATCCGTAATATATCGTTAAAGTTAAAATGTGTAATTTATAAATTTAGTTTTTAGCCAGATAGTATTCACTTTAAAATTTAATTCAAAAATTTAGTAAATAGTAAAAATGTTTTAACATTTTTCACTATGATAAACAAACGTTAACATTTACGCAACTTTGAAATTTCTGAAAAATCTCATTAATTTAAAATTCGCAATTTAGAAATTTAGTTTTCAGCAAGATAGTTCACTTTAAAATTTGTTTCTAAAGATTTTATAAATGATAAAATTATTTTTAGCACATTTTAATAATTTTTTAACATTCTTGTAATTTTGAATGTATCACTAGTAAATCATATAGTTAAAAATATACTATTAAAGTTAAGAAACCATTATTTATAAATTTACTTTCTATCAAGATAGAGATCGCTTTAAAATCGTTTTCGAAGATTTAATGAATAATCAAACTATATAATATTTTAGTTACTATTTCCAAAGATTTTACAAATGATAAAACTATTTTTAGCATGTTTTAATACTTTAATGATTTTTTAAACATTCTTGTAATTCTGAATTTTTTAGTAGTAAATCATTAAAATTGAAATGTTTGATTTTTTAATTTATCTGTAATATACTATTAAAGTTAAAGAACCATTATTTATAAATTTACTTTCTATCAAGATAAAGATCACTTTAAAACCTTTTTCGAAGAATTAATGAAGGATCAAACTATATAATATTTTAGCAAGTAAACTTTCAGCAGCATATGGGCTGAACACTGCCAAACCAAACAATTCGATATATATTGGGAAAATAATTGCTGTCATGTGGGCATCTAAGAGAAAATTGATCGTTCATTGATCGCAGAAATGAAGACAACAAACAACAACAACAAGAGCAGTAAACACGAGCCATTTAACCCTAACATCGTTCAACGACTATATTTGCTATCCATTCGTGTGCAAAAAAAGGACCTGAGTTGATCCCCGATTACACATCTAGCAGCTGATGGATGAGTTTTACTGTTGCCCAGTTAATTAAAATTCAATTCAATTAAGTTGTTGGCTGTGCTTTCGGCCAACTCAAGTTTCCTCTAACTGGCTCCATTAAGGACAGAAATGCACTGGTCAACACAATGTTGACTCGACCAATCAATATCGCCTATAAATAATAGTCGAGACCGTTGCTTCTGGGAAAATAGTGACTCCACTTACTTATATCCATTATTAAAATATAAGGTGCTTGTAATGAAATCCAACTAACAAATCTGTGGATGGAACAGGCGTTGTGCAACTGCAGTTGTTAAAAAAGTAGTCAAGATATGCTTGAAAAGGTGTTTTAAAGTGGTTAAATGTGTTATAAATATGTTTGGGAAATTGTTGAATGATGCTATGGAAGTTGGTGAAAGATTGCTGGGAAATTTTTGAAAGATTTTTGGGGAATTGCATAAAGATTTTTTTGGAAAATTTGGAAAATATTTCTTGGAAAGTTTTGGAAGATGTCTGGAAAATGTAATGAGGTTTGGGAAACTGAATGATGTTTGGGAAATTGTTTAAAAGGTTTTTTGGGAGATAATTCAATAATGTTTGTGAAATTGAATGATGTTTGGGAAATGGTTGAATGATATTTGGGGAAATTGTTGATAGATGTTTGGGAAATTGTTTAAAGGTTTTTTTTGGAAAATAATTTAATGATGTTTATGAAATTGTTTAAAGATGTTTGGGAATTTGTTGAATGTTATTTGGGATATTGTTAAATGATGTTTGGTATCTCGTTGAAAAATATTTGGGAAGTTGTTGAAATACGTTTTTTAGATTTTGAAAGATATTTGAAAACGTTTTTTAAAAGATGTTTGTGAAATGGTTTAAAATGATTGGAAAAACTTTAAGGGATGTTTAGAAAGCGTTTAAATTATGTTTGGGAAGTTATTGAATTAAGTTTCTTGATTTTCCTTATGTTTTACTTTACCTTTAAGCCTAGTTTTATTGACGACTTTTTAATAAATTTCTACTGATGTGTGACACTTATTTGATTTTGCTTCACTAATTTTAATCCAGAGATTGTATTTCTTAAATTACTAAATAGGTTGTATAATTGAAATTTGCCCTGCATTATTCTAAACTTTTAATTTTTTTTAAAAAAAATGCATCAACAGCATTTATAATATTGTAGCTAATGTTACTTTTAAAAAGCTGATAGGTGTTGGCAATTTTTACATTTTTAGGGGCAGCACAATATTTGTTAGTAAATAAAATAGTATTTACAACATTTTGAAAACGAATTGGACATGAATGTTACAACCACGTCTCAATTACTATTTTTTTCTTGTGGTACTTGATCACATTTTTTGCTATTTTAGAAAATTGTTGAATGCTGAATTAGCGATCAGGGTTTCCGAGAAATCCCTAATCTCATTTAAAATCTTGGATTTCGTTTCCTGCATACCGATTAGAGGATTAATTTGTTTTTATGATTCTTTGTAATTACATTTAGGTCTAGCGTGCTTGAAATTACCTTGTTTTAAAAAATTCTAGTGAAGAGTATTCGGTGATGATTATACAAAAAAAACATCGATTTTCAATTAAACTAAATTACATTTCAGAATAAATCGTACCTTAAGATCGATTAAAGAGTTAGTACTTTGTTACGTTATATTAGTTACGTGTAAATGTTAACGTAATATAAGTTATGTGCAAATGTCTGAGTTTTTTTGAAATAAAGGGCTGCTTTGTTTGAAATTACAATTTTGACTCACCCTGAATACAGCCTTAATATATGCTTCTCTGTTTAACAGTAGTGCTGGTATGGTTTGCCACCTTAAGGTTTTTAAGGGGCAGCATTCTTGATTCAAAAATCAAAGGCTGAATTTGTGGGTGTCGTTTATCATTCGTTCAATATATGGAAAATTCAGGACTTCGATAGTAGAAGCAGATGTTTTGGAAAAGTTTAAGTAAGTCTCTCTTCCCCTTCTCAATGATGTAGGGCAAATCCGACGAAAAACGTTGATTTACGACAAATTTTGACTGGAAATGCTTGCCTTCCTTGTTTTATGACCGAAAGAGAAAAAAGAAGACCAAATTTGGACATTTCGTTTTCATGATCCACATTTCGAAGCTGAAAAACATTTGAGATTGAAAGCATTTGGGGGTTTAACTCTTGTAGGAATTAAAATTGATATGTAATGTTCAATGTATGGTTGGTAATACTGATGTGGTAGGAACAGAATCGTTCAAACAGAATTTTATTGTAAGCGCCATCTTGAATTGGTAAAATGGTCATTTTTCTCATTTATCATACGCTGTAAGCCATGTTAAATTTAAACACGTGCTTATTAATGTTGCAAGTTTATTTAGTATTGTTATAATTTCAAATCAAATCTAACTTAAAATAATTTCAGAATAAATCTTTGTATTTCACACAGTCGATATTTTTTTAAATCGATTTTAAATCATTTTAAATTATTGCATCGTAACGTAATTCCGCGTAAATTATTCGGTATTTTTAAATTAATGTTTAAGTAGTTAAATTAGGGTGTACTACATGTAATGTATAGATTGAAATTTGTCAAGATTTTTGCCGGTAATTTCATGTTTTAATTTTTCAAGAATTAGGTTAAATTTAAAAATTCTATAATAATAATCATATTGTAAAATACTGAAAATTACTGAAATGCGGTGTAAATAAATATGTCATGCTCAAACAATTGAAGTCTTTCGTAAATAATATGCGGATATTTAATTTTAATTAATTACATTTAACAAATGTATTACAAATAAAAATCATATGGATTTAATTAAATGCTAAATAATAATAATGTGAACCTTAAAATAAAAACCAAACAAAATTCTCCATTTCGAACGTGTTTTTTTACATTTAAAAATCCACCTTAACAAAACATTTTACTTAAGTAAGCCACCTTAATCTTCGATTGACTTAAAAAAAGGAAACTCGGTGAGACACTTCTGGATCCTTGTGAATGTCCAGAAACACGTTTTATCAATCGGTCATCGATTGGCTGACGTTGTTCCCGAATTTCATTGGGGGGTCAATCTGTCACGCTTAAGAAATAAATGGTTGGGGACGAAACCGATGACCGTTGCCTCTAAATGGACTCGAAGTGAGTGCACTTTATGTACGACCAGAATCTGTCTTGTTCGCTTTCAATTTCACTGCATTTGCCTGTTTTATGGATTTCTGATGCCTCCATTTTTACCCGGATGTAATGCGCGTCACTGCGACTTTTATTTTTATGACAACGTTTCCCCAACATGCTTTTAATATTTCATACTGCATGAGCCATAGGGCGAAAATGACCCTCGACGGTCATCCCATGAAAATTGTCCGCAAAGAGGGGTGAAAACTGACAACATTTGGTCAAAAATTGGTTCAATTTTTGATTTCAACTCCAATACTGTTGAGACAGATGTTTTCTACATTGAAAACGATATACATGTATTTTAGAAAAATACAAACATAGATGATGCACTGTATGACTAATATGATATAGGAGTGTATTTAAATTTTATACACATTTTTTAAGATGTACTGCATATGCCTACTAATTAAAAATTATACAAAATATAATGTAAACTCAGGAAAAATTATATAAGATTACTGTAATGTTAATAAAAATTATGTAAGATGATTTGTTATTTAATTAAAAATTATATAAGATATTCTGAAATTTAAATAAAAATTATACAAGATATACTGTACTTCAAATTAACACTATACGAGATATACTGTACTTCAAATTAACACTATACGAGATATACTGTACTTCAAATAAAAATTATACAAGATATACTGTACTTAACAAAATATACTTTATTTTAAATAAAAATTAGACAAAATATACTGTAATTTTAATAAAAATTATACTTATATTTGATATTTAAGTAAAATATATACAATATATACTGTAATGTGAGTAAAACTTATATATGATGTACTATAATTATAGACTACTGTAGTTTAAATAAAAATTATAGAAGATATTGTTTAATTTAATTACAAATTATGCAAGATATACTGTAATTCAAATAAAAATTAGTCAAGATGAACTGTACTAAACAAAATAAACTTTAATTTAAGGAAAAATTAGATAAAATATACTGTAATTTTAATAAAGTTATACTTATATTTGATATTCAAGTAAAATACATACAATATATACTGGAATTTAAATAAACATTATATATGATATACTATAATTTTAATAACAATATTAGGCTACAGTAATTTCAATAAAAAATTTAGAAGATATAAGGTTATTTTTATAAAACTTATATGAGATATTCCCAGTTTTAACTTACCTTTTTTCATATTGTCTTAAGTTTATTGTAATTAAATGTAGCGTGACTATCCTGGAATTCGAAAATTCATTCTCTTTAGGCAAAAATTCGCAATATCCGAATTCGTATTTCGTCTTAAACGAATAAATTAACATTATTCGTACATAGCCTAGAAATATAAAAATTGCAGTGATTCAACGATCAATTAATACTCGAATTTTCTGTTAGCGACATCTGACGGCTTAATCTGGCGTATGAAAAAAAAATACTATACATGGACCCCAGAACGAAGTTCGAGTGAATGGAAATGTCATTTATTTCGCACTTGCCATGCATTTAATATATATTAACAATGAGTCGGTTATTAAGGAGTTATTTGTCATTTCGTGTGGGAGAGAAAGCATTTGGCCAATAGTTGAATGCATTTTTCTCAAACGTAATTTACGACATTACTCATAATTCATCGTCGATTCAAGAGCGAGAAAGCCATCACCTACACGTGTTACCATTTTGGTTACGCCGGCAAAAAATATATAATTGATTCATATTTTTTTGGCAATGATTAAAGGGGTGCTGCTGCTGTTACCACCGAGACACGCAACTTTTTGCAACGCCATTGGGAAACAAAAAAGTATAAATAATTTACAAATTATGGGGGAAATGTTGTTTTCCAATGAATGAAATTAAGCTTTTTTGTAAGATTGTAGAAATTTTGCCGTGAATACATGTAATTTTGTTATAGAAGCATGTGGAAATCATAAAATAAACTCGTCTACACCTAAATACTTGATAATTATAATCCGCAAGTTCTAATTTATCCTGGAAATCAGTTCGGAAAATTTACCTTTTTGAGTTTGAAACGGATATTTAAGCACTTGAAAAACCAGAGACTTAGAATTTTAAGTGATGAATCGATAAAATATACTCGTCTACACCTAAATACTTGATAATTATAATCCGCCAGTTTTAATTTATCCTGGAAATCAGTTCGGAAAATTTACCATTTTATTATTTTATTAGAATTCTTGTCATTATTATAACATCTAGAGATCTTGTAATAAAAATATATAAAAATCTTGTCTTAAAAATATATAGAATTCTTGTCATAAAACGTGTAGAAAACGTCTTATAATAACATTAAGAATTCTTGTCATAAAACATGTAATAAAAATATGTAGAATTCTTGTCATAAAACGTGTAGAAAACGTGCTATAATAACATTAAGAATTCTTGTCATAAAACATCTAGAAATCTTGTAATAATAATATATAGAAATCTTGGAATAAAAATATATAGAATTGTTGTCATAAAACGTGTTATAAAAACATTACGAATTCTTGTCATTAAACATCTAGAAAATCAAGTCATAAAACATGTAGAAATCATGTAAAAAACATGTAAAATCTTGTCTTGTCATATGGTCCATTCTTATCATAATACAACACTTTCTTATCATATAATGGTATATTCAATTAATCATGGCATTATGTCATGACAATATATTGCAATTGCCATAACAACACGTTAAACTTGTCAGGCCAATATTTAGAACGAATATGTCATATGGCAACAAGTTACATTCATGAAATAACGTATTAACTCAAGTAATACAAAAATTTAAACTTGTGACATGTCAAGGTGTTGCTCATGTGTCATATCCATATGTCACACTCATGACTCATGTCAAGACGACATATTGCTCTCACGTCATTCTAAGACTATATTCGCATCATGGCAACATTTTGCGATGATGTCATGACAACACGTTGCACAATCTCGGCATATTTTAGGGTTTATTGAACAGGTCTCGAACAATGTATTAAAATGTACTCTTTAACAACTTCGTTCCAACAATCTTCAGCAGTTTTGAGAAATACTTCAAAGCTCACAGAAATTTTACATATTGGCCATTAAATCCAGAAAAAAATGACGAAGGCACTAAAATTATCATGGAAATCGTTGTTTTGAACTTTGTTCCTCAACAGCTCAAATGTTAATTGGTAAAATATGCTAAACATTGCGGTGAGTGAGGTGAAGCTTAACTTAATTTAAATACGCTCAATCTGAGAATACAATTAAACGAAATCTGCACGCATTCGCTGCAAATGAATTAACATCCAAATAAGATAATAAACTAAATTAGACAAATTTAGTGCATCAATTTCATCTAGACTTTAAATTATGCGGCAGTTAACTGTTGGTTATCTGTAAAGAATAAGGAATGTTAAATGCCAGATAAAATTTTAGTAATGGGACATTAACGAATGATGTCGTTTTCGGTTTTAAAATGGGGACCGAAAACTTCAAAATGGGATTATTTTGGATTTTTATTAAATGTTTATACATTGAAAAAAAATTTTTTTTTTAAAAAAAATTGGTTTGCTTTCTTAAGTTTTTTTTCTAATTGTATTGGTTTTGGAAAATGTTCAACCATTTTTTGGGAAAGAAAACTTTTGTTTGAATTAGAACACGTGTTTTAGCAAAGAATACGTTTGTTTGGATTATAATTCGTTTGATGGATTATAATTCGTTTGATGGATTATAATCCGTTTCTTTATAAAATTAATACATAGTTTTTTTGGAAAAGTATACGTTTCTTTATAAGAAATTTTTGTCAAAAAATACGTTTGTTTGGACTAGAGTACCTTTTTTTTTGGCACAGAATGCTTTTTTTTGGAAAAGTTCCCATTTTTTTTGGAAAGAAATCCGTTTTTTAGAATGAATTTTAAAATACTTGTACTTGTGTTTATTGTTTTGCGAAGAATTCATGTTTGGAAAAGTATATGTTTATTTAAAAAATACGTTGTTTATTTGTTAAAAAGGATACATATGTTTGGAAAAGTATACGTTTCTTTATTTAAAGAATTCGTTTTTTTAGAAGAATACGTGTTTTGGAGAAGTATATGGTTATTTAAAAAAATAATACGTTCTTTTTTTTAAAAAAATAATGGGTTTTTTTTTGGAAGAAGAATTTTTATTTTAAAAAAACTTTTATATTGTTTTCAGTTTTCATTAAAACTCTGTCTTGGAAAATGTTTAAGGAAAACGTTTTAAAGTAAAATTTTTAAAACAACATGTAAAAGATCAATCATTTTTCTTCGGCTACCTTTTTACAGTGTATATTATTTTTCAAGCCAACTAAATATTTTTAAGCTTCTACAATTTTACAAATTTTCATTATACTTTCCCCAAAATCTTAAAAAAACTAACTTTATGAATTTACCAAATTTTGCTGCTGCAACCAAGCAACCACTCCTAAAAGTGCCCTATCGCTATATATTTTTCTATTATGTTTACTTTAAAGAAAAAGAAAACAATGATATTCTCAGCGGCATCCTCTTCGGACGTGCCTGGCTTAAGGTTATCATAAATATTAAAATCGAGCCCGGCGATGGTTTGTTGGTAAAGGCCACAGAGAAGGCAGCTAGAGAAATGAAATAGAGCCAAAAAAGACCTTAAATATTTTCCTTCTAACGGTGTACTTTTGGCAGCGAAAAACCCATCGTTTTTCTTCTTTGTCTCTCGGGGATTTGCGAAAATGCAAAAGTTGAGCAAAGACAGCCGAATTCAATAGGTAATGCTTTCGGTCAGACTCGGAATGAATCCGGACAAAAATCCGCTCAACATGCGGCTCATGGTCAGCCAATGGTCGCAATGGACAATAAAATAAAAAGCCTCTTTTGGAGGCGCTGCTGAAGGAGTACTGACCATCTGGGGCAGAGGGTGGAAATCCCTCTTTACCTCCAAAGCGTTGGTGCAAGGAGTACTGGCTATCTGGGAGGGGGGAAATCCCTCTTTAACTCCAATGCGTCGATGAAGGGAGTACTGGCCATCTGGGGTAGAGGGTGGAAATCCCTCTTTACCTCCAAAGCGTTGGTGCAAGGAGTACTGGCTATTTGGGAGGGGGGGGAAATCCCCTTTTTGTTTTTCTTTATGGACCAATGGGTTTAAGAGAGATGCTAAGTTGCTCCTCTTTTAGTTTTTTTGTAGTCCAGGAAATCAAGTGCAAAGTCAGAAATGGGACGTGATCATCCGTCGTGATCACTCTTGATCGACTGACTCTTTCGCCGTTGAGAAGAGAGAATTACTTCTGACACGAACCGCATTGATT